>JAJEKV010000520.1:0-162085 GCA_021234155.1 Isoetes taiwanensis
ACCGAATGAAGTGAAGCCATGAGGAGGTGAGTCCCATAAGAGCCCAGTTGCCTTTTTCTGTCAAAAGCATTAGCCTAGCATCAGTCGTTCAAATTTGAGCAGGATGTGGATGATTGAAGACAGAGTGAAGCCAGTTCTCATTTTCGATTTGCCTCCATTCGTGAAGTTGTTGCGCCAAGAATTTGCCATAAAATATAAAATTTGTGACGGATTCCATATTTGTTCAATGTCCTGAAAGGGAATTTCGGTGTTTTTAGTTAGCAGTGGATTTGTATGCAGGTGATATTTCAGCATTTTGTAATTCGAAAGTGGTGTATGCAAGCTGTCTATGGATCTTAACTAACAATAAGCCAGCGAAAATCTAGTGATAGGAATTGTATCACTAGATTGGCTTCCATCTCCACACTGATTACATACCAGCAGTATACTCTGATACTCTGATCCGTGTAAAAGACGTAACTGCAGAAGGGAAAGTTCTGGGCTGGGAAATAATCCAGCGAAAATCTAGTGATAGGAATAGTATTTTGAAATGCTTTGAAAGATAGTATAGCAACGATTTAGAATAGAAGATGTTATTACAGAGGGGAAACTTCTGAGCTGGGCCATAGTTCATTGGGGCAGATACCAGTTCTCCAAGCCATTATATGCTGCATCAGACTTAACAACCTAGTATTTTTTGTTTCTTTACCTCAACCTTCCAAGACAGCAGCGCCCTTAGCCAAGTATGCCTTCTACTGGAATTCAGGGCTTGACTAAATCTGTGGCACCATAAATTCACATTGTCTGAGGCATCAGACATCTTACTGCTGCTAGAGAGTTACGGCCTATCCAATTCTGGATACATTGTGTTCCAGTTTAATTGTATTAATACAATATCTGAACAAATCTTGGAGAATCTTTAGCATTTGGTGCACCTGGGCAAGCTTTTGTGGCATTCAGAAAACCAGGAGTTCTGTCTCAGGGGAGGTTCACAAATACGTTGGTTTTTTGTGAAGAAGGTAAATTCATGCAGTTTCCTCTATAGTTTGATAATTATACGAGACAATGTTGCAGGATTATGCATATGGTTTCAGTATGCAGCACGAATTCTTAGTTGCAGGCATATGAATGTTTTTTAGAATTGACAGATGCGTTGGCAACAAACATAATATGGTAATGCATTCTGTAAGATCAAACTGATTATGGGGTCAATTATATGCATTTGTCTACCCAAGTGTCGCATGGCTATATCCACGCATTATATATGGGATTATCGAGACAATTGCAGCTTCCGGAGTGCATCATCTTTTGATCTTTTTAGTTGGGTGGCGATGTCTCCATCTCTTAGGGGATCTAGAGGAATTTTGGGGGATTGAACATGCACCTAAATGTGCACTTTATGCAATCAAAACTTATTGTTATGGAATAAAACTTATTGTTAATGGAATTACGATGAAGCTTTGATCAATTCATAAATATTTGTTGCTTCATGTTGAAGATATGAGAAAGGGTATAGCGCTAGCAACCAAAATTGATTATTCATAAATTAGATTCTAAAAAGCTAGTTTGTTATCATTTACAATAACTCTCTCTCCCTTAGGTTACGGGGACTTGGATTTTTACTTCTAATGATTATGTTCAAAAATAGATCTGAAAACATGTGACTAGAATTGTGCTTCATGCCATTATGGATTGCCCAACTCGCTCGCTTGCATGCTGAATTTTGTAAATTACAATAGGAACACATGTCATATATGAACTTGCAAATAACTGATGAACACAAAAACTCTTAGTTCACTTTGAAAAATAATATCTTGAATGGATCTTGAATGAATCACTTTGAATCGTAATCTTGCTATTGTAGAGAACTTTTAATTGGACTAGAGCATACATTTGATTTTTAGTTTTTAATTGCGTTCTTTGCAACTCATGCTCGATGTGTTGTGTGTATATTATCGTTGATACCCAATGACATCGTAAAAATCAAGTGGTTTTGGAATTGAAAGATTCAAAAATGGGAATTTTGAATTTCTAATGTGACATCGTGGTTACTATCCTCAAAAGTGACTTACCTATTTTAAAAGTCAAATATTACTATGTCATTGAATATCTTCTCAAAGTCAATGGGAGATATGATTAAAAGAAAAAAATTGTCATAACTATTATATCTCTCATCATATAAAATTATGTAGGTGTTTTTGAAATGTGACGTGGCTTGAGGAAAAAAAAGTGACGTGGAGCAAGAAAAAGATGACGTGTACATGGGAAAAAATTCCACGTCAGCAAGTTAGATTGGGATGGAGGGCCAGGGATTTCTTCGGGTTAAGCGAAGCGGGGCTTTAGCGTCCGGTGGAGCTTGGCTATGGGCATGCTGCTTTGGGCTTGGGATCGAGAGAGAAATCTCTGCTTAAAAGCGAGGGTCTTAAAGCGGTATGAGGGGCTGGAAGGTTAGAGTTGAGACAAAGGTAGTAAGTTGTGTGCTAGTGTTTTGAAGACCACTGTCTTTTAAGATATTTAAAGTTGCCCTTTGCGGGGGCCGCCGTGATTTTCATCAATAAACTAGATGAGCTAATTCAAGCAGTAGCCCTTGAGTAGATTGGATTGCAGTGCGCCCACAGTGTTTTGAGGTATCAGAGGTTTTAAAGAGGTGGAGGGTCTTAAAAGGCACCATAGGCCAGAGCTTGGGTTCTCAAGTTCAGCAGAGAAGACATCGGTTTTATGCGAGGTTCCATTTCTTACGCTTGCTTTCTTCATTTTGGTTTGCCACTTTAAGCTATAGGCGGTGTGTTAGAATGTATCTGGAAACATGGAAGGGGAGATTTTGTAGCAAGCAGGGGTTTTCATTGAGGGCGAGCATTTTGGATAGATTGGGCCAAGAAAATTTATGTGAAGATGAATTGGTGGCATCCGGCTACAAGCTTCACCTTAGATGGAGATATCTTTGCGTAAGGCGAAGTTTGAAATGCGGACTTAAATTTCTAGCTAACCTAAAGCCAAATCCATTTGCCAAAAAATGTGATTGAAATCCGGGCGCAAGCTTGAAAACCGAAAATGGCACTACCTTGCATGCAACCATTGGCGATCTCTACTTGAAAGCTTTACGTGCGGGCGCCAACTATTTGAATCGCCCACTTTACTTGAAGCGCCAAACTTGCTAATAATGAGAACTTCCCATTTGTTAATAGTTCTACATGCTAATGGCCGAGCTTTCCATTTGTCAATAGTTCTATAAGAGATCCGATTGCCATCTCCCTCTTCTCCATACACTTTCTTTGGCCTATATTATTACCTCTTTTTTTTTAAATGCGGGTCCTTTGTAATTAATCTATAAGTTATGTGGATCATTTGTGCAAGAATAGAGAAATCTGAGAATGTATAGTGGCTAAGACAAAGCTGGCGGTTTTTATGTCTTACCAGACAATAGCTTGCCGGGTAAGAATCTCGATTTAGAGGTCGTTGTTACGCCTTTGCTCGAACTTTTGCAAAAAAAGCGGGTTGAAAGTGTAACAATCCGTCCAACTCTTGCATTCTGAGCATGCTCTTTGGAATAAAGAGAAGGCTATGTGATTAATTTAATTTTTTTTTATGTGAATGTGATGCGAAAAGCGGGTTGTATCAATCTTACCTTGAGAAAGAGGCTGGCGGCTTTTCAAGGCTAGTCTAGAATCAGGGTACTAGTTGGGGAAAGTCCAACTCTTAGAAAAGGCGATGATTTGCATGTATGACATTAAATTGTACTTTTGTGCAAAGCGGACATAATTCATATATCGGTTATCACTAACTTTAAATTGTACTTTTGTGCAAACAAACATAATTCATATATCGGTTATCACTAACTCCCAACACCATATAGAAATACAACTCGGCTCAAAGCGATATTATTTGTATCTACGATATATTAAAACCGATCCACCAAAACCATTTGGCGTTTAACCAATGGCAAACGCCACGATGCCCTATCTTTGTAAAAAGATAACATCAATACCCATTGCTCCTTCTCGCATTTAGTAGAATTTGAGATAACCTCATAGGTTCATGGCGTTAGGGCTTACAGGGCAATCTGAGGATTCTATGAAAATTTCAGCAATATCCATAAGACTTTTGGGGTATATTAATATTGACGAGTTCAAAAACTCGTATATTAGAGAATCTAGGAGTGTGTATAGGATCTTGGGAATCTATACAAATCTTGAGTGGATCTTTAAATCAAATCTAGGAATTCAAGAGAATATTCATAAAATATTTGTGAATCTAAAGGAATCTTGATGGAATCTTGGAGAATCTAGAGGAATCTTCATAGAATCTAATGGAATCTAGAACAAATTACATAGAATCTAGAGGAATCTTGATAGAATCTTGAAGAGAATGGGGAAAACCTTTATAGAATCTAGAAGAATCAGATAGAATCTTAGAGAAGCCATGGGTATCTTGGAATAATCTTTGTGAATCTAAAGGTATATAAGGGAATCTCTATAAAATCCTTGAGAATCGAGGGGAATCTTTATGGAATCTTAAAGAATCTTGGAGAATCTTCATAGAATCTAATGGAAACTAGAAGAGCCTAGATGGTATCTTGAGGAATCTAGAGGAATTTCGGGATAATCTTTGAAAATCTACGAAACCTTTGTAGAATCTAGGTGAATCTTTCACACTGGCATGTTTTGCATGGTTAGCTTCATATGTCTAAAATACTCAGAATAGACACATTCAACTCGTATAGGCCCTACATAGTACAAACACTTGCATATCATATCATATCATATCATATCATATCATATCATATCATATCATATCATATCATATCATATCATATCATATCATATCATATCATAATCATATATAATAAAATTATGTAGGTGTTTTTGAAATGTGACGTGGCTTGAGGAAAAAAAAGTGACGTGGAGCAAGAAAAAGATGACGTGTACAGGGGAAAAAATTCCACGTCGCTAGTTAGATTGGGATGGAGGGCGGGATTTCTTCAAGGGTTAAGCGAAATGGGGCTTTAGCGTCCGGTGGAGCTTGGCTATGGACGCTTTGCTTTGGGCTTGGTAGAAAGAGAGAGAAATCTCTGCGCTTAAAAACGAGGGTCTTAAACTGGTATGAGGGCCTGGAAGGTTAGAGTTGAGACAAAGGCCGTAAGTTGTGTGCTAGTGTTTTGAAGACCCTGTCTTTTAAGATATTTAAAGTTGCCCTTTTGGGGGGCCGTGATTTTTCATCCAATAAACTAGATGAGCTAATTCCAAGCGGTAGCCCTTGAGTAGATTTGTTGGATTGCGCCCGCCATGGTGTTTTGAGGTATCGAGAGGTTTTAAAGAGGTGGAGGGTCTTAAAGGCACCATAGCCCGAGCTTGGGTTCTCCCTTCAACAGAGAAGACATCGGTTTTATGCGGGTTCCATTTCTTACGCTTGCTTTCTTCATTTTGGTTTGCCACTTTAAGCTATAGGCGGTGTGTTAGAATGTATCTGGAAACATGGAAGCGGGGAGATTTTTGTAGCAAAAGCGAGGGGTTTTCATTCGGGCGAGCATTTTGGATAGATTGGGCCAAGAAAATTTATGTGAAGATGAATTGGTGGCATCGGCTACAAGCTTCACCTTAGATGCGGATATCTTTGCGGAAGACGAAAATTTGAAATGGGACTTAAATTTCTAGCTAACCTAAAGCCAAATCCATTTGCCAAAAAATCGTGATTGGAAATCCGGATGGCAAGCTTGAAATAGAAAATCGGCACTACCTTGCATGCAACCATTGCTGATCTCTACTTGAAAGCTTTGCGTGCGCCTAACTATTTGAACTGCGCACTTACTTGAAAGGCGCCAAACTTGCTAATAAAGAACTTCCCATTTGTTAATAGTTCTACATGCTAATGGCGAGCTTTCCATTTGTCAATAGTTCTATAAGAGATCCCGATTGCCATCTCCCTCTTCTCCATACACTTTCTTGCTGGCCTATATTATTACCTCTTTTTTAAATGCGGGTCCTTTGTAATTAATCTATAAGTTATGTGTTGTTGCAGAGAATAGAGAAATACTGAGAATGTATAGTGGCTAAGACAAAGCCTGCTGCCTTTATGTCTTACCGAGCAATAGCTTGCCGGTAAGAATCTCGATTTAGAGGTCGTTGTTCTTGCCTTTGCTCGAACTTTTGCAAAAAAAACAGGTTGAAAGTGTAACAATCCGTCCAACTCTTGCATTCACGAGCATGCTCTTTGGAATAAAGAGAAGGCTATGTGATTAATTTAATTTTTTTTATGTGAATGTGATCAAAAACGGGTTGTATCAATCTTACCTTGAGAAAGAGATCTGGCTTTTCAAGGCTAGTCTAGAATCCAGGTACTAGTTGGGGAAAGTCTAACTCTTAGAAAAGGGCAGTGAACTGCATGTATGACATTAAATTGTACTTTGTGCAAACAGACATAATTCATATATCAGTTATCACTAACTTTAAATTGTACTTTGTGCAAACAAACATAATTCATATATCAGTTATCACTAACTCCCAACACCATATAGAAATACAACTCAGCTCAAACGATATTATTTGTATCTACGATATATTAAAACCTGATCCACCAAAACCATTTGGCGTTTAACCAATGCGGCGGCAACGCCGCCGCATGCCTGTCTTGTAAAAAGATAACATCAATACCCATTGCTCCTTCTCGCACCGTAGGACTGAGATAACCTCATAGGTTCATGACGTTAGGGCTTACAGGCAATCTACAGGATTCTATGAAAATTTCAGCAATATCCATAAGACTTTGGGGTATATTAATATTGACGAGTTCAAAAAACTCGTATATTAGAGAATCTAGGAGTGTGTATAGGATCTTGGGGAATCTATGCAAATCTTGAGTGGATCTTCGCAAATCTAGAGGAATTCAAGAGAATATTCATAAAATATTTGTGAATCTAAAGGAATCTTGATGGAATCTTGGAGAATCTAGAGGAATCTTCATAGAATCTAAGGGAATCTAGGACAATTTACATAGAATCTAGAGGAATCTTGATAGAATCTTGAAGAATCTGGGAAAACCTTTATAGAATCTAGAAGAATCTGCATAGAATCTTAGAGAAGCCATGGGTATCTTGGAATAATCTTTGTGAATCTAAAAGGTATATAAGGGAATCTCTATAAAATCCTTGAGAATCGAGGGGAATCTTTATGGAATCTTAAAGAATCTTGGAGAATCTTCATAGAATCTAATGGAAACTAGAAGAGCCTAGATGGTATCTTGAGGAATCTAGAGGAATTTCGGGATAATCTTTGAAAATCTACGAAACCTTTGTAGAATCTAGGTGAATCTTTCCTGCTTGGCATGTTTTGCATGGTTAGCTTCATATGTCTAAAATACTCAGAATAGACACATTCAACTCGTATAGGCCCTACATAGTACAAACACTTGCATATCATATCATATCATATCATATCATATCATATCATATCATATCATATAATATCATATCATATCATATCATAATCATATATAATATATTATAGAAACTCATGGGGGTGGTTACAAAATAGCACATTATATATAAATCTTTGATCTTGGCCTTTGAATAAAAAAGTTGGTGAGGTGGCGTAGCTTAAGCCCTTGGATTTTGATGGGGGCATGCATGAGTCATGCATGGGGGCATACACCCCATCCGCGTGGCCGTCGGATCAAAGGGAAGGCCCGAAATCATAGCCCTTGATTTTCGTAAGGAAGGTGCAAGGAAGGTTCCTTAAAGGTAATTTGGTGTAGCAGATCTTAACCGTTAGATCAAAAGGTGAGCATAAATCCTAACCATTAACTTTTTAATATTAAATTGATTTTTTTTTAAAGGAGGTGAGGTGGCACTTTCATTAATAAAAAGGTAATGAGGTGGCAAAATATTTATGAATGGACTTTCTTGGAAGCTTCCTTCTGTTTAATCACTTTCAAAGGCACGTAGCTTGGCAAATGAGAGGGTCGGAATGAAGGTGGGACCTATGCCATTGGACTTCTCTCGTCGAGAACTTTCCAATGAGTGGTGCTTTGCCACTATTTTGTTGCAGCTACAGCCCACATGATCAAACACTAAGAATCTTTTTGGAATCTTCGAGATTCAAGGAATCTATAGTAAGTTGAAGGAATCTAGAAGAATCTTTATAAGATCTTAGAGAATCCAGAGGAATATCGTAATCTTAGAGAATCTATGGGAATTCCAAGAGAGCATCTCTGAGAATGTAAACCTTCCTAGAAACCATGAAATATCAAGCTGAGTGTGGCATCTTAGATTCTCGTTCACAGATGTAAAGTCTGGAGAAAAGATGATGAAAAGTATTGGAGCTAGATAGACAAATGATGCTCCCTGTATCAGGGGTAATCTTGAACCAAAGCATGTATGTAACAATGTGGTGATACCAGATACCAGAAGCATAGTGGAGATGACCTTGGCAGTATCGACCTAAAAAAAGGTCCCCATATATATCAAAAACCAAGCAACACGTAGAAACTAAAAAACTGAAAATGAGTTGCAAATCCTTCGTTTAAGCAAAGATAGTGCTTACATCAGTTTAAGCTCTGAAATTTCGCTTGTATATATATATGTATGTATATATATGAATTTTGCTTATCTCAAGCAACCTTCCATTGACTGGGATCCAATAACTAAAGTGAAAGAAACAGATAGCAACAGATAGCAACATTGAATTATACTCCTACGCATTTTAGACTCATCTGTTACTTGAGTCATAATGAGCATATAAGAATACAAATTTACCGACCATATTATGATCTTCTAACATAGAACATGTACTCCTAGGTGGGGAAAGTTGTTACCTGCAACCGTCCATAGTAAAACAAGAGTTAGAACCGTTGTCAACTACAGGAATGCAGGTGTCATAGCTTTTAAAATACCCCCTTGCTTGTAGCCTCGGGGTGAATGTCCAGTCCACGGGTTCAAGCCTCGAATGTAGTGGAAACATGCCCTTTATGTGGGAGGCGACGTGAGACCATTGAGCATTGCTTTGTCCTATGCACAGAGGTAGGGGCAGCTTGGTCCTGGGTGAGAGCCCTCTTTGGGACTTCATTATGCAGTCAGAAGATTCTCTTGGGAGTCCTTCCTAGCAGGTGGGCAAAGTGGCCAAGAGGCGGCGTTTCATTTATGGGGAGCTTGGCTTTTGTGGCTGATTTGGAAAAGGCGGAGAGCGAAGGTCTTTTCGACGCTGATGTTTAGCCCTTACCGGTTGGTTCGATTTTGAGGCATAAGTTGTGGCGGCGTGTACCAAGTCTCAAACTTGTGCAGCACAGTTAAGCGGGAAATTTGGTCGAGCAGTCCTACAGTTGTGGATCATGATGGGCGCTTCATTTCTTAGCACCACACTTGTCATTGTACTTGATCGCATTCTAGTGGTTTAATATATTCTTATATTCTTAAAAAAAAAAAAAAAAAACCCCCCTTGCTATCGGTGTCATAGGAGTTCCTACATTAGAGAAATCATATTGGTGGTCTACATGCTCAAATATCTCCCTTATACAATTACTACATAGTTGGTCTATTCACCCACAATGAAAAATATTTTAACAAAACATCTATAACTATATCTAGACCAATATGTCTAGATGAGCATAATGAGAAATGGTAAAAACTACCACTAGAATGATGGAATTTGTTATGCTTCAATAATCATATGTGAGTAAGGCATAATCATCACACCCATAATCAACGTCATAGTGCTCTATCAAGCTTGAAACATAGTTTGAGAAAATCCTCATCATTAACTATGTTTTTGCCATCATTTGGCAATAATGACAATAATCCATTTGTTGGATTTCATAACAGATGCTTTATAAAAACCAAAGTAGAAAAGAACACGGTTGTTAGTCTCCATCCCTTCCAATCCTTGTTGTTCCTCTGTGGAAACCATTGTTCTGACTAGTGATTACCTCAATCCGGCATGCCTTTGTTAAGATTGACACAATAATACATGCCCTTTGTCTCGGTGGCGGAAATAATAGAAGAGTTGGCTTGCAATATAGATAATTTGTCATAAATTGGTCAAGAAAAAGTGAATCCTAGCACAACTTCGGGCTTTTTCTTACTAGTACGTTATATATGAGTAATGCCATAATACCATCATCTTGAGAAGTTCGTGCATATTTTTTCTATGGTGTGCAAAGCTTTCAAGTGAAATTAGATGTTTTATCACCTCCAAAATATGAAAAATACCCCATTCAAGATTGCATCTGAGGTCAAAAATAAACACTTGCAATAATAATTTTTACGTGCATCACGTGTCTCAACCGAGGTCAACCAAAATCGCCTTCATAAGTTACTCAGGACTTCGGCATATGGGAAAAAACCGTTATCACGTATGTCCATGTCCGAAATGCGGCTATCTAGCTTTGGTGATGTGCGAACCTCGAGATTAGCCCCGATTATCCTCTTTATTTCTACACGGCAAAGCGTGGCCTTCCCATAAGGAAATCCCTATTTGCCAATTTCGAAACATTTTGTGGCCCAATAGTCATTTGTCAAACCCTTGCATGCAAGGTTTTTAGCTTCCGGCAAATACCATCGCAACTTATTATTCCTAGCATGACCCACTTTTTTAGGGATAATAATATCTCTCAAACTTGTCAAACTTTATTGTTTGCCACTAAAATTGGTTATTGTTCCAATGTCCATTCCCAATCCTTGGTGTCAAAGTTCCCACAACCGAATGCTAGAAATTAATAAACTAGCTTTCCAACAAGGGGACCCACTTGCCAAATTAAAATATTTTCATAGTCTAATAGATCCTTGGCAAAAGCAAACCCCTTGTAAATTTTCTATCCTTGCATATGGCCAAACCTTTGCAAATATATCACCCTTAGCATGCCCTTTACGGGATATCAATTTCTCCACCACATGTAAAAATTTAGTGTCTGCCTCTGAAATTGATTGTTGCTTCAGAAATTCTCTAAATGCATGATCTCTGGCGCCTAACTTCCATATATTAATGGAATATTCTCTTTTTTCTAGAATGTTGAATATCCATTCTTTCTTTAGAGAGCCTTGATGACCTTAAATAACAAGGGGTAGAAGGCATGTAAGATTTTTGCATCCTTGTCATTATAATAAGTCTATGAGCTGCAAAACTTGTTTTGCTTCATATTTTACACCCTATTGGTGTATAGTCTTTAAATGTCCGCCTAAAGACATTGACTAAGCGGTCCTTATTAAAACCATTTTTCTGGAAGTCTCGGACCATTTTTTTGAACTCCCAGTACAAAGAGATATGGATCACTACATAAGTAGAATAATGTAGTTGCTTGTGATACAATTAAATTGTAGCATTGCCTTATGTCTCTATTGGAAGCCAATTGAATATATTGAATAAATTCGAAAGGTAATGACCTCCGTTTGTCAAATTTAGTAGTATCATATTTGCCTAGCTTGTCATCAAAAACCTGTATGTGGACATTTAAGAAATTGCACCTTGGTAGATTATAGTCATTCAATATGCTTTCACATTTATCCTCTTTAATTTCTAGAAAATTAAGAGGATAAATCCCCAAGAGATTGTCATCTATTCTTGGTTGCTCCTTGTCCATGAACATTCTTATGTTATGATTATTAAGACTTGCTAAATCATCAATATATACGTATGTATCTTGAAATAAGCTAGCAAATCCTTTCTTCCTAAAGCGCCAATCTTTGATGAATCGAGGCTCATATTGTGCCAAATAAATATTACACCACAATGGAGAGCATGAAAATCCCATGGGTATTCCTTTCATTTGTTTCCATACGGCATTCCCTAATTGAATGTGGCAATTGGATATCAACCAATTATTGATGGCAACCATTTCGTTTAATGATATTTCCTTCGCCCCATCAAAGCTATGTTTTCCCCAATAGCAAAAAAATCCGTTGATACCATTTTTTACCCACAAGTTACATGGGTGCTTGAATTTATAAATCATTTCAATGAACCCTGTCATGTTTCTAATAAGTCCATCATGCCCATTCAATGGTATGGATTCATAACATTTGGCTATGTCATACAAATGTATTCTTGATTTTTGCGGGCAAATTAATGACAAACTCAATTGTTGATTCAGTCCACCATATAGTTCTAGTTTTGACACCAAGAAATCTCTTTACATCTGTGTCTAATTTATGTCCAATCTCTTTGAATGCTGGTATCATACTTCTCAAGGCTTTGGTTACGAGTAATGCCATCTCAGAGAATACACAATTAGATGCATTGGTCAACCATCGAAAGCATCTTTATGTGCTTTGTAAATAGCCATAAAGATGCGGTAGGTTGTTAGGCGGCCGGACGTATTAAATTAGTTATATTCGTCATCTCCTCAATACATTGGCTAGCAACAAGGTCCGTTGCACATGATAAATAATCATCATCAAGGCACATTTGGAAGTCATCACTTTGCATTCTAATAATGGCCGACTTCCTAATATATGCTTTGCAAATAAATCTTTGGAGTATTTGATGCTTTATCTACTCGAGAGATATACAAGTTTTGGAGCAACCATGATTTCTCCTCTAAACTTGCATTATTTAGCTCACACACTTGAGGTATTCTTACCTTGTGTCTATTTTTTCTAGTTAATTCCTTGACTTGGGTTACGATATAATATAAGCAAAGGATGCGGCAAGACGTCTTTGTGAAATATTTGGGCTTATTTCTAGAATTTCAATAGTTTTTCTCCAAGCCCCAAACATCTCTTTCACTACTTCCTCCCTGTCAAAGGGTCTCAATGGGATATGATTCAACCCTTTTCTTAACTCATTTTGGATGCTTTTTGGGAACAAATTTGCAATGACAAGGTTTTTACATGTTGTTTGCTATCATCGCATGGTGCCAAGAAATTTTTGAAGCATTTGTTCACTTCACATCTGCATAGTAATTCATCGTGAATACTAAAACCGCAAAAAGTGTTTCTTGGTTTGTACCATGAGTTGCAAATGGCTGGCAAATATTTCCATCCATATATAATATCATCCAGCAAGTTGCCATTTTCAAAGCCAAAAATATGTTTTAAACAATACTTGAAAATCACTTTTGGCTTAATCAATTCAAAAGCTCTGTTTACATAAGTCATATGCACATAACTATGATTCATTGTTTGACATTTGACTATTATGTTCCTACCACAGAACATTTCCATTTTCCTTGGAATGATTTCAGAATCCTCAAACGTTTCCTGTGAGAGTGATAACATCAAAAATCCTTCATAAAGCAAAAAAGCTTTTCAATCTTAAATTCACACAAAAAGCTGCAATACTATACTTGTAACTTTACTCAAATAGTACTGTTCTATCCTCGCAGAGTAGAAACATATTTCCAAAGTACAAGCAAGCCAAATTCTTGTTGAGCATATCTTTTTTTGCTAGTCCCATTGATTGTTGAAATTCAATGAATTGGGAACAATTTCATCTTCTTCAAATGATCTCTGCACTGTTTCTGCATGTCTATCATAAGAATCACTAGCAGATGTGGAGGCTGAATCAAAACCTCTTGCTCTTGATCTGCCTCTTCCTCTTCCTCTACCACGCCCCCTTCCTCTCATATTACTTCTTCCTCTAACATTGCGTCCGTCAGAGCTATGGGGCGGTCTCCCTCTTCTAGGTGTAGACCTGGAATCCCTTGTATTGTGTCCTCCACTATATGGAGTGCTATTGTCTGATCTGTTGGCAGCATGAGCATTACCATGTTGATCATAAAAAGTACCTGTATTAAGCATTTGTGCATCATTTCTTGGCGTGGCCACCGTCTCACTTGAAGTTCTAACCTGTCCCACATTAGCTCCATTGCTATTATCTCTAGTTCTTTTTGCTGATGTGGGGGTATTCAAAAATTCAGTAAAGGATGCTGGTTTTATCATTTTCTCAATAATATTTAAACCTGCCTCTCCTTTATATGCTGGCCAGAATGTAGCTTTAGGATCCAGGATAAATGATGAGATGCCTTCAATCATATATCGCCTAGTGAAGTGAAAGATAACACATTGCTGGAGAATCTGCTCCACATTTTTTTCACTGCTCCAATGTACGAATAATGCCCATCTTGCCTCCAATGAGATTGCATCAGGAAAGAAGGTTTCAAGATTATTCATCATAAACCAGAATACATGATCAAACCATAAAATACCCTTTATCATTACATTGATAATGAGGGTGTACACACTTACTGATATGGCCTTCTCGGTTAGGCCATTTGTGTTATGATCAGCTTTTCTAGATTTTCCTATTTGTAGATCACGCTTTATATTGACCATCATAGGTGCACCTGCACATTTATCCGGATCAAACATGGTCAAATTGAAATTTTCTATTGCAATATCATGTTCGATAATTTTGTGCCCTTTTCTAGCCAAAGCAGCCCATCTTTCTGCTGTGATGTTAAATGGCTCATTTCTTTCAATCCCAGCAAAATAGAAATAAGCTTCCAGAGGAATTGGTGCCAATAGATTATATGATTGAATATCCCACATTTTATGGTCCTTATCTGCTGATAATAATTCCACTGTTCTCCTAGGGACTATCGGTGTGGGATACTTAGTGAAAAGCTTTGATGGATCATTCTGTTTTTCTGCTTCCTGATTCACCTTCTCTATTGAGATATCAGTAGCTTCTTTAGTTAACTTGATCCCTGCCAGTTTCGGATGCACCTCAATTATCTTGATGTAATCAAATGGTCTACTTTTCATTTTGAGTGCTAAAACACCAAGCCACTCACTGAATCCCAAGTAAGCCACAGCAGACAATCTATAATCTGTTAAATTCGTTTCAAGTTCGATAATTCTCTTGTGCATGCCTTCGTTATTGAGGCAACAAAGTATGGTTTGAATTGCTTTATTGGGAATCTGGTAGTTTAGTGAAGGATAGCCAAGCTTCCTAAGTTCTGGAACCCACAACATTTCTAAATCATTGTGCTCCTTTGTCCCTGTAGGCTGCACCACATGCACGATAATTATGTGTATTAGATATAAAGAGTAGATTAAATCAGTACATTTGTATAATTCAATCCAAATTACAACTCAGTATAGTCCTAACTTGTAATATAGAATAGTAAATGTGAAAAACGTTTTTGAGAGTATCAGTAAAGGCATTCATGTTGTAAGTCAAGTGAGCTCATAGGCTGATTCTAGAGGGTATGGGTATCAAGTCCTAGAACTTGTTAACGGAAGTTTCAGCATATATACTCTATCTTTATACTAGGGTCTTATCTAGCAAAAGAACTTACTACTACTAACTTGGTCTCTTGACCGAAGCTAGAGAGAGTCCGTCCTGGCACTACCCAGGCCCATGTTCTCTTGAGTCAAATGTGGACAGTAAGTAGAAAAATTCAGTTTATACTTATGAAGTAGGCAGGACAAAAATCATTTTCCTGTGAGGATATGATGTTAAGCTGATGTCTCCATTTGGAATTCAGAAATGTCTAAGTGTAGACAAGAGGAAAGAATGATAAACAGAACCCTTTTCCTTTGTTCAGATCCTTCAAGCAGTTAACTTGTAGTTGCTCTCTCATGTATTAGAGAACATCTCATAAGTAATTGTAAAGCCATATGTTGTTGGCTCAAGAGACATGTATGTCTCTCAGACTCTTTGTTATATGAGTGTGGATCCAATAAAGAAAGTACATTCTTACCTTTAAAAGCGCATATAAGGAAGCCCGATTACCATAGAGACAAGATAAATCCTTAATCACCATGCACGATGTTTGAGAGCTTGGCCTATTCTTCGATGTTGGTGAAGGAAACACAAATATCATAAGTCGGATAATCAACTTAATTTATTTGTTCATTACCATAGTGTAGTATATTTAAGTCTTTCAGACCTATTCTGAGTCCATGGTTAAGAATCAGATTCTTATGGATGATATGTCCTTACTAGTATTATGAAAAAAGCCGTTAAAAAGGAAATTTAAATAGCTTTTCTTGGAATGTTCCACTACGTAGATCAGCACTTAAAATCCATCACTTGTATTTCTGAACAGATCCATACTAAAAAACTGTTTTTAAGCATGCTAACAAAATTGTTCCTTATATTATATTGTATTACTACATGGTGCCCACAAAATATGGTCGATATGTTCATATTGCTGTAGATCTGGTTAAAGCATCTATTATATGCTATAGATCTCAGGAAGTAGCAGAGCCAAAAAGGAATATATATCATGGCAATTCTATTGTAAGTACTCAAAACGAGATAGAAAGAAGGAAAATATATGGTTCCATCTTGGTGATAAAAAGAAATGAGTAGTCTTCACTCCAAAGGATTATCAGCAATTTCCAATTGAAGAGTTCGTCCAGGTGGTCCATAGTACATATATCCATCACATAAACATGAATCAGAAAGGGAGGGTCTCCATGTTACCTGCAACCAACCAGACATACATTAGCAAATCTATGGTAATGATGAGAGGGTCGTCAGGTAAGCAAGGGAGATAGAGCCTCAGTTTTTATCCTGCTCCTTTAGATGCATGAATGGATATAAGAATTTAAATAAAGTACTTGGTTTGCATGCATGGAAATAAACATATTTTATGTCTGAAACTTAAGAAAAAATAAAGTAAAGTAGAGTAAACTATAGTAGAAGCCTTCTTGCAAAAATGTGACTCTAAGATCTGCGCGGTGGCTGAGATATTTCGTCCAATACATGTTGAGAACTGAAATTAGTTAGTTATGCTAAAAAGAACCTCTTGTGTGGCCTGTAGCATGTCCGGGTCCTCCATATCGCTTGAAAGGACTGCTGGATTGTTGTAGATAGGATTGTTTTTTGGATCTTCTGCCTCTGTTATAGCTTTGGCATTTGCAGCTCTAGCTAAACACCTCTTAATAATCTCGGCAGCATTGGCATTTTTACTCTGTGTAGTACTGTTTCTAGGGATGCCGATATCCTTTCTGGGTGCCTTATTCTTTGCCCCAGGTGGCCTCCCAGACTTGCGCTTCACTCCACTCATGTTTGTGATGGCCGGAATGGAGACGAGCAGATAGAAGAGTATGATACGAAATGAAGGAATATGATATGAAAGGAAGACTACTACCTCAAAAACGGCACCCATTAATGCTGGAATTCCCTCCAATTTGGTCTTACATTATCTCTAAATAAGAGCGGTTTGCATTTACTTCTGCCGCCTCCAGCAGGTATCACCAGTGTCTTCTTATTCAATGCATTCGGCCTAGTTAGGCACTGGTCCAAAACCCTAAGGTCATTTGAATACAAAATATGTATTTAATTCTACCATTGAAACCCTTAGAAGTTAGAATGAGTGAGATGAGTGGAATGCCTCCATGTTCAATATGAATCCATGAATATGTCAATATTCATGGTATCTTTATTTTTTGACGGCACCCTGTATTCTAAGCATGATAAAAACTTGATACCTCAAGAACATGGTAATATGTTGGATTAATCATAACCATTAAATGAAAACTGAAGTAAACCAGAATCAAAATAGGATAATCAAGAATAAGCAAGAATAAACCTATGCTGTCTAAGCCCATAACTTTTCTATAGGTCTGTCCATAGGTCCAAACTTGGGATTGATCCCATAGGTCCATTCCCATGTTATAATCAAGGGAAAGAAATATTCTATGTTTCATTAAATTAATGTTAATGGTGTATCGTAGACCATACCAGCAATTTGCTCAAATTATACGATACACGTAAATTGGACGTAGTCATTTTATCCTATGGTAATACATCCTGATTATGACCTCACAAGTAGTCCCCATGATGGAGAGAGAGACATATGGAAACATATGTAGGCCTAGACAAACTGCCCTACTAGGTCAAACTGTGAACTTGTATCAGACCCCACCAGTGTAGTTTCAAGCTACATCTACAAAGTCAAATAAATCAGCCAGTTCCAGTCCAATATATATTTATATTTATATATGTATATATAGCACCTACCTCCTGCCGCAGGGAGTAGGGTCCTTTGATTAATAAATAGCATTTTAATGCTAGGTAGAGTAGGGCACCCAGCATGCATGCTAGGACCCTACTCTACCCGTAAGAAAATATAGAACAAGTAGAGTGTATGAATAATCAGAAATACCTGTATTTTAGGAGAGGTACCAGATCGGTAGTGTTGTAGCAAAGTCCAGGAAATTCTTGTTTAAGGACTGTACAAACATTCCGGACAATAGTTCGTCTGTCGAAACCATTGTGTATAAACAGGTCCATAATGATATTCAAATCTTCAGCTGCACCCTTAAAACTATTGTGTACATATAGACAAGGCATAACTTGTGAGCATATGACTTTGCTTGCTTGAAAATATGGTCGACAGCTATCAGCCATAATATACTTTCTGACATGAAAGGGAAGTTTATTCCTTTTGTCATACTTGCTGGTACGGTACAGTCCCAAACTACCATTGATTATTTGTATTCTCATGTTAAGGAAATTAGCAGCCATGCCAATCTGTTTGTCCAGTCCAATACCAACAAACTGTTCAGTCTCATTCTTGATTTCTATGTGTTTCAGGTTGTATATCCCAATGGATGCATTTTTATCAAGAAAGATGGAAGGGTTCCCACAGTTAATCAGCAGCAAGTCATCCATATAGCGAAATGCACTTTTAAATCTTTCTATGTCTCTATATCTACCAGCTTTTGCTAGTTTCAGGATGAATTCTTCTTCGAACCAGGCTAAAAAGAGATTACACCAGTTAGGTGAGCATGAGAAACCCATTGGGATGCCTGAACTTTGTCTCCATGTGGTCTCATTGTTACAAAGCCAGCAGTTCCTTAACAGCCAAACATTCATTTCACAAAGCTCTTGACATTTTAACTCAATCCAGCAGTTTGGTTGTTTGGCTTTGGTGTCCCATTTAACAATGAAACCCTCCTTACTGCTGCTTGATACTCTTTTGTACCACATTTTAGCTTTGTGGTTCATGGCCTTCTGGAATTTGAACGCCTCAGATATAATTTTTTGTATAATGTAGCAGATGCCGTCTTCCCCTTCAAGTGGGATTGATTCATAGCATTTAGCTATGTCGCAAACAAAGACACTAGAAATTACGCTTTGGTAAATTGAGAGCCACCTCATATACGGAATCAATCATCCAGTTCGGGCTGAAACCTTTTGGGCAGAAAACATTAATATCCTTGGTCTTGTTAGCTGAGATATCAGGCCAAATGTTGATAATACATTTAAGGCTTTGTGTGATTAAATCTGCAATTTTAGTGAACATCGTATTATGGGCATTAGTAATCCAACGGAAGGTGTTCTTGTGAGCTTTATATATTCCAAGTAGGTATGGAAGTGGTGGTAGCTCATCAGGTAGATGGTCCCATTTCAGGATATGAGACAATTCCATAATTAAATCTTTCTGTAGGTCTGTCACAGAATTTGTCGAAGCAATAAAGTCATGACTGTTCAATCTTTCAGTCGCTAAAATCTTAGCTAATCTTGGGCACATGAAGCTCGCGTTATTAGTTGCTTTATCAATGCCCGAAATATACAGGTTTCTCTTAACCCATATTAATTCTTTTATCGCTTCCACATCATCTTGCAAGATGTAATGTCTAATCTTGCCTTTCAGGCTGTTGAGGTATTCTGTCATTAATGTCAGAGCTCTTTCTCTTAATGAAGTCTCTACCATTTGTAAAGTTCTATGTTCAATATTTTTCAAATTAAATCTGTTCACCCTTAAAAAAGAGTGTAGACTGTCAATAACAGTACCCATGCACTCATTGATATCCATTTTTCTGTGCGGAATATGATTCAGACCCTTCAAGAATAGATTTCTGAGATTTTTGTTGCGTATGATATTGCAATCAGTGGTCAAAACGTGCTTGTACTCCGGGTCAACGTAATCAATCAAAGCTCTACTGGAGCAAGGACAATTAGGTACACGTTTATCTACAAAAGTATTGAAAGGTTTATAGACAAGGCTGGACAACTTCTCCATGTATTTCCACCCAAAAGTAGTGGTGTTGAGAGCTTCAATCCCTTCTTCACCGAAATCTTCCTGGATAATTGGAGATAGGAGATCTTTTATTCTGATAGAATCCATCAATCTGGAAAAATATGTCAGATGCACATGATGTGCTTTGTTCTTTTCTTTTATCACCGCACGGATATGAATTAACATTGTTAGTATCAACTTCAAGTTTTCTAGTCGTGTTATCCTCCAGTTCCTGAACAGTTTGGCAATTAAATAGTTTATTACATACTAAGAGATAATACATTCTATCTTTACTACAATAGAACTTTAAAAGAGTAGAGGCACAGTGAAAGTCGTATGCTTGGACAAGGAATAAAAAGTTGTTACAGTGTAAAGGCTAGTGTCGTGAGATATGTGCATAGTCATATGCATCGTATGACAGCGTTAATTCCTGAGTTCTGAATCCATAAATGATCACCTAAGGCTAGAAAGCAGACGGTACAATCTGCTATGATCTGCTAAATGGACCATATAATTGTTATGACCTAATATCCGTAATGTAAAAATAGCTTTAACAAGCTGGTACAGAAAATCAGAATACAGTAAAGTGACAAGCACTAAATTTAGATGCTTAGAACGTCTAAAAAAGAAACATGTAGTATTAAATCAGAACCCTTTTTAAGAAAAAGGAACTAACCTCGTTCATGCTTCAGTCAGATCTATTGTCTTTGGATCTGCTTCAAATACCCTAGAAGCGTTGCTTTTTGTGACTGATGCTTCCTCGAGCCCGCTTTGCATTCTAGTTCCCTCAAAGGCAAAACTTGAGGTGTTCAAAGAAGACCCTGCAGTCACAGAGCTAGAGACATCAATTGTTTCTTTTGTGGTCTTAGCAAATACTCTAGGTGGAAAGTAAGCGCCACTTTTCTTTGGAGGATGTAGTACCCGGCATAAGCATTACGCCCATTTGTAGTTACCCTTTTTCCTCCCTTTGTTAAATTGGTTTTTCTTAGGGCCAGGATTCGTCCTAATCTTATATTCTGTGGGACGAAGCATCATATCTACCAATTAATACAAGGTGATCATTGCCAAATTTGATATTTGGGTCACATTTAGGATCCTTGCCGAATTCAATAGCCATATTAGCCATGAGGTTTGAAACCTCATATATGCTATCGAGCAATACTTGCTTTTCTTCAAGTTATTGGTCAATAAATTAACCAAAGCAATAAAGGCATTGGTGCATCCCCCTTGTATTCCTCCGGGAAAACCTTATCCGGGTTGTTCCAAGAAGAACCAAATCGCTGGTCAAACCGGTGATGTTATCTCCACATCCATCACTAATAGGTGGCATATCACATGCGCATTTGATATATGGAGCAAAGGACCTCCAGATTTTTCTCAATATGAAATCCTCCTTCAGATTGACACCCATGGCCATATGATTTTTCTGGTTACAATATAGACCATTGGGGCATGGGCAACTTTTGTTAAACATTTGAGTGATAAAGGAAACTAAGATTTTTTCTTTCTCCATATTGTACTCCCCTTTATCAATTATTTTGTATTCTTTTTCCATCATGGTGTCACTGATGTCTGCCATGAATTTCCATGCCTGCACTGATATAGGTGCACAAGTTCCCATGGTGCCTGTTTTCCAGAGTACCTGATCATACTCTTCACCAAGTGCCTCCACAACATGTGAAGGAATCATAGGAAAAAGTGTAGTGTTGTTTAAGTCTAGTCTGTCCTCATCATCTATTTCCATCATATCCCCTTCTATCTCAGCAGTTGTGTTATCCGTGTAGTCTGCCTCAGCTTCCTCAGAAGGTATAGTATGAGCAGTGTTATCAATGATGTTGCTTTCAAGGCCGAGAGTAATAGCGCTAAACAGACTGTTTCCCACAATCTGATCACTAGCTTTTTCTACCACTTTTTCTTTGACAGGTGGCTTTTTTATAGCTTGCTTGACATTCTTTTTCCTGGCGGAATTCACCGCATAGGCTTGTCTTAAACGGCTTTCAGTAGCCTCAAATATCTGCTGCAATTCTATTTCAGCATCAGTTCGTGCACACAACAGAAGACTTATATCTCTATATGTGTCGTCAATTATCTTGATGTAATCAAATGCCTTCAATCATATATCGCCTAGTGAAGTGAAAGATAACACATTGCTGGAGAATCTGCTCCACATTTTTTTCACTGCTCCAATGTACGAATAATGCCCATCTTGCCTCCAATGAGATTGCATCAGGAAAGAAGGTTTCAAGATTATTCATCATAAACCAGAATACATGATCAAACCATAAAATACCCTTTATCGTACATTGATAATGAGGGTGTACACACTTACAGTATGGCCTTCTCCAGTTAGGCCATTTGTGTTATGATCCGCTTTTCTAGATTTTCCTATTTGTAGATCACGCTTTATATTGACCATCATAGGTGCACCTGCACATTTATCCGGATCAAACATGGTCAAATTGAAATTTTCTATTGCAATATCATGTTCGATAATTTTGTGCCCTTTTCTAGCCAAAGCAGCCCATCTTTCTGCTGTGATGTTAAATGGCTCATTTCTTTCAATCCCAGCAAAATAGAAATAAGCTTCCAGAGGAATTGGTGCCAATAGATTATATGATTGAATATCCCACATTTTATGGTCCTTATCTGCTGATAATAATTCCACTGTTCTCCTAGGGACTATCGGTGTGGGATACTTAGTGAAAAGCTTTGATGGATCATTTCGCTTTTTTCGCTTACGATTCACCTTCTCTATTGAGATATCAGTAGCTTCTTTAGTTAACTTGATCCCTGCCAGTTTCGGATGCACCTCAATTATCTTGATGTAATCAAATGGTCTACTTTTCATTTTGAGTGCTAAAACACCAAGCCACTCACTGAATCCCAAGTAAGCCACAGCAGACAATCTATAATCTGTTAAATTCGTTTCAAGTTCGATAATTCTCTTGTGCATGCCTTCGTTATTGAGGCAACAAAGTATGGTTTGAATTGCCTTATTGGGAATCTGGCGCTTTTAGTGAAGGATAGCCAAGCTTCCTAAGTTCTGGAACCCACAACATTTCTAAATCATTGTGCTCCTTTGTCCCTGTAGGCTGCACCACATGCACGATAATTATGTGTATTAGATATAAAGAGTAGATTAAATCAGTACATTTGTATAATTCAATCCAAATTACAACTCAAGATAGTCCTAACTTGTAATATAGAATAGTAAATGTGAAAAACGTTTTTGAGAGTATCAAGAAGGCATTCATGTTGTAAGTCAAGTGAGCTCATAGGTAATTTCTAGAGGGTATGGGTATCAAGTCCTAGAACTTGTTAACGGAAGTTTCAAAGATATATACTCTATCTTTATACTAGGGTCTTATCTAGCAAAAAGAACTTACTACTACTAACTTGGTCTCTTGACCGGGTAAGAGAGAGTCCGTCCCGGCACTACCTGGGCCCATGTTCTCTTGAGTCAAATGTGGATGATGAAGTAGAAAAATTCAGTTTATACTTATGAAGTAGGCGGGACAAAAATCATTTTCTGTGAGGATATGATGTTAAGCTGATGTCTCCATTTGGAATTCAGAAATGTCTAAGTGTAGACAAGAGGAAAGAATGATAAACAGAACCCTTTTCCTTTGTTCAAATCCTTCAAGCAGTTAACTTGTAGTTGCTCTCTCATGTATTAGAGAACATCTCACAAGTAATTGTAAAGCCATATGTTGTTGGCTCAAGAGACATGTATGTCTCTCAGACTCTTTGTTATATGAGTGTGGATCCAATAAAGAAAGTACATTCTTACCTTTAAAACTGCATATAAGGAAGCCAGTACCATAGAGACAAGATAAATCCTTAATCACTATGCACGATGTTTGAGAGCTTGGCCTATTCTTCGATGTTGGTGAAGGAAACACAAATATCATAAGTCAGATAATCAACTTAATTTATTTGTTCATTACCATAGTGTAGTATATTTAAGTCTTTCAGACCTATTCTGAGTCCATGGTTAAGAATCAGATTCTTATGGATGATATGTCCTTACTAGTATTATGAAAAAAGCCGTTAAAAGGAAATTTAAATAGCTTTTCTTGGAATGTTCCACTACGTAGATCAGCACTTAAAATCCATCACTTGTATTTCTGAACAGATCCATACTAAAAAACTGTTTTTAAGCATGCTAACAAAATTGTTCCTTATATTATATTGTATTACTACATGGTGCCCACAAAATATGGTCGATATGTTCATATTGCTGTAGATCTGGTTAAAGCATCTATTATATGCTATAGATCTCTTTAAGCGAGCAAAAAGGAATATATATCATGGCAATTCTATTGTAAGTACTCAAAACGAGATAGAAAGAAGGAAAATATATGGTTCCATCTTGGTGATAAAAAGAAATGAGTAGTCTTCACTCCAAAGGATTATCGCCAATTTCCAATTGAAGAGTTCGTCCTGTGTGGTCCATAGTACATATATCCATCACATAAACATGAATCGAGAAAGGGAGGGTCTCACGCGTTACACGCAACCAACCGACATACATTAGCAAATCTATGGTAATGATGAGAGGGTCGCCGGGTAAGCAAGGGAGATAGAGCCTCGCTTTTTATCCCGCTCCTTTAGATGCATGAATGGATATAAGAATTTAAATAAAAGTACTTGGTTTGCATGCATGGAAATAAACATATTTTATGTCCGAAACTTAAGAAAAAATAAAGTAAAGTAGAGTAAACTATAGTAGAAGCCTTCTTGCAAAATGTGACTCTAAGATCTCCGGCGGGTATGAGATATTTCATCCAATACATGTTGAGAACTGAAATTAGTTAGTTATGCTAAAAAGAACCTCTTGTGTGGCTCGTAGCATGTCCGGGTCCTCCATATCGCTTGAAAGGATCTTTGGATTGTTGTAGATAGGATTGTTTTGGATCTTACGCCTCTGTTATAGCTTTGGCATTTGCACTCTAGCTAAACACCTCTTAATAATCTCGGCAAACATTGGCATTTTTACTCAGGTGGTAATCGCTGTTTCTAGGGATGCCGATATCCTTTCTGGGTGCCTTATTCTTTGCCCCAGGTGGCCTCCCAGACTTGCGCTTCACTCCACTCATGTTTGTGATGGCCGGAATGGAGACGAGCAGATAGAAGAGTATGATACGAAATGAAGGAATATGATATGAAAGGAAGACTACTACCTCAAAAACGGCACCCATTAATGCTGGAATTCCCTCCAATTTGGTCTTACATTATCTCTAAATAAGAGCGGTTTGCATTTACTTCTGCCGCCTCCAGCAGGTATCACCAGTGTCTTCTTATTCAATGCATTCGGCCTAGTTAGGCACTGGTCCAAAACCCTAAGGTCATTTGAATACAAAATATGTATTTAATTCTACCATTGAAACCCTTAGAAGTTAGAATGAGTGAGATGAGT
Organism: Isoetes taiwanensis; assembly: GCA_021234155.1. NCBI lineage: Eukaryota > Viridiplantae > Streptophyta > Lycopodiopsida > Isoetales > Isoetaceae > Isoetes > Isoetes taiwanensis. The sequence goes on from JAJEKV010000520.1 coordinate 25,301, forward strand.
GGAATGCCTCCATGTTCAATATGAATCCATGAATATGTCAATATTCATGGTATCTTTATTTTTTGACGGCACCCTGTATTCTAAGCATGATAAAAACTTGATACCTCAAGAACATGGTAATATGTTGGATTAATCATAACCATTAAATGGCGAAGTAAAACCGTAATCAAAATAGGATAATCAAGAATAAGCAAGAATAAACCTATGCTGTCTAAGCCCATAACTTTTCTATAGGTCTGTCCATAGGTCCAAACTTGGGATTGATCCCATAGGTCCATTCCCATGTTATAATCAAGGGAAAGAAATATTCTATGTTTCATTAAATTAATGTTAATGGTGTATAAGAGACCATACCAAAGAATTTGCTCAAATTATACGATACACGTAAATTGGACGTAGTCATTTTATCCTATGGTAATACATCCTGATTATGACCTCACAAGTAGTCCCCATGATGGAGAGAGAGACATATGGAAACATATGTAGGCCTAGACAAACTACCCTACTAGGTCAAACTGTGAACTTGTATCAGACCCCACCAGTGTAGTTTCAAGCTACATCTACAAAGTCAAATAAATCAGCCAGTTCCAGACCAATATATATTTACTAGAAAAAGTGGTGCTTTGTTGGCTTTTTGTCGAAACATAAGCTCAAAAAAATTAATAAAATGTGAATATATTTTACAAAAACCAAGTTTTGACGATGCCGAGTAGGAGAGGTGTGTTATTTAGAATGTTGCGCCAGAGTTGAGAAGATGTAGTGACCATTTTAATGGTGGTGTTTGAGAGCAATGTTGCATGTCCCTTCATAGAAGACTTTTTTTTTTTTTTTGGTTTTTTTTTTGGAGGGGGTGTTTAACATAAGCATTTATGTCAACTCTAATATGTTTGTTACTTGTGGATGTATATGAAAGGTTATATGTGGTGCAATAAATACAAAAGCAATTGTCACACCGCACCTTTAAAATGCAAATTCGAATTGCTTAAATCATGTTATAGAAAAAGCCCATACAAGGGGAACATCAAAACTCCACCTAAGGGGAACATAAGATTTCTCAAACTTTGTACTTAATGGCCTTCATTTCCAGTTTTTTTTTCCATATAAGTCACCACATGCATGGAAATGCAACACATCCTGATGTTTATGGGCAACAATAGCAAAATAAATATAGGGCAAAATCTTTGGAGAAAGGATCTAATTAACCCATAAACTAATCATTCCGATGATACAAGATTTTAATTTCTCATCCAGGTGTTCAGCTTGGTGAAGAATCCTACATTCGCATCTTATTCAAAAGTGTAGTGGAATAGTAAAATGCTCAATATTCACCAAGGCAGATCTATCTTTAAATTATTCCAGTCTGATACATACCTGATGTCAAATCGATGTAAGACTAAATTACTCCCTTGCATTTTGGAGCTTGCATTGCCATGGGATACACAGATCAAATAAAGAAAAACACAAATAATAATGCAGGTAACCAAAAATGGCATGAATACCAAAATGATGACATATCGGACTCAGGAGCTTGATATAAATTTTGTTAAAGAAATGCTCACGTTTGTTTCTGCCATCTGATCTCTTTACAGCTTGGTTTGGTGCAGCTTATTCTTAAGGCTTTGAGCATGATCAACTTTCGATACCATAAAAACCAGAGGGTAAGAGGAGGCTAGTTCACCAAGATGGTGCATAGATGGTAGCTAAAGATTCTACTAAATAATACCAAAAGCATACATCTTTCGCACTTTTCTTTCGTTCTTTTTTTCGCATTTTTTGTGCCTGTGAGCACGAACATATTAGAAGTTCAGGCCATAATAAATAAATGAAGGAAACAATGCATAATACATAGCATGACCCACTGGCGCTCAAGTAGGGGCCAAAAGCTCGTTTAGCCTATCGTGATCCACATCTTGGATTGCACTATACCGCCATTTTGGCTCTCGCAACATCCGTTTTGCATCTTTTTAGAAGGTGGACGCTTGCAACCTCCTTGCGTTGTCAAATTTTCAATGTCACCACCGTGGATTATCATCATCCTCTTGTTCTTCTTCCGCTTCAAATGGATGAGAAAGGCACTAACGGGTGGAGAATCATCCTTGCCCCAAGCAACCGACACTAATGCTAGAGAATCATCCTTGGCTAAAGTAATTGAACTTGGTTCAAGAGCATCAACATCCAAATCGGGATGTTTCGTTTGGACCCATTTAGGATCTTGTTCATTTTTCTTTGTTCTTCCAATATCTTTTGCAAATATTTTCCTTGAGCCTCAATACTTGTAAATGCCTTTGAACTCGCAAATTGTTTTCACAAACCAATCGGTAATCTCTTGAGGAATAAATTTTCAACTGTTTTATAGCTTACCTCAAGCCGCTCATGAAGTCACTTCTGAACTTCAATGCGAATCGCAATGCTTCTATTATTTGTGTCCCCTCGAACATGCATAAAAAAATTTTACTTATCTTGATGTACTTATTAAAACCCTTCACCAAAACTATGCCATTTATGTACCTTACTCTAAACTAAAAGCATTTTCTACATTTATTAAAAAGAAATTAGAATGTAACTTACAGATGCATTATCCAAAAGGCCTCGCCTTTGGGTTGCCTCGGTTTCCTCCCCGAAACATATGCCCAACGTGATCATCAAATGAACAACAAATGAATAAGGAACGGCCATAGTGTCGCCAATCCCTAATTACCATTGAGAGTGGTTGGGAGATATTTTGCTAGAAGATATTTTTGCAAATAGAACATAATAAATCATTATACAAAATGGGAAGTAAAATTGGCGTAAATACAAAGATCATTTCTTGCAAATGACTCTTTATATGGTAAATAGTAAGAGCCGATATCTCCATCATACTCAAAACTCCTTTTTGGAGTTGCTCACGCATTATATACCAAATATCGATAGCAAAAGAGTGATGCATATAATCATTAGCCTCGGCTTCATTTCCGGTTGTTTCTTTTGTGCTCTTCAAGAAGATCATATTTAATCTACCTAAGCAACGGTATGCATGATATTATAAGAACTACGGATCCAAACACGATGTGTAAAAATACAAATTGAAGGAGTTTTTTTAATTCTTAAATAGATATAAACGTTAGAGTATGTGAGCATGAAGTGACTTGGGATTATTGTAAACAAAATATGAAGTGACTTGGGATTGTTATAAAACAAAGTGCAGATGGAAGGATAAGTAAAGAATGAGACAAATTGATTCTCTTCAAGCATAGAATGCAATTTGATTCAGCTATTCAAAGCGTGCAATTATATGAATTTGAGTTTGATACTTACTTTATGAACCACCAAGTTAAGCAACTGAATTTACAAAGCACTCATGAAGTTCAAGTGTCCAACGTAGCCCTTTGTTTTGAGGCAGCTATACTTCCGGTGATGCACGCCAAAAAGAGCTTGCCTTCTCCTAGACCTGCAGAGCTTGTACATGCAGATAGCATGATAATAAAAGTTACTGCATTTGGCTTCACATGTCTTGAAAATAATATATTGCCATCTCTAAGCGACAGCAATACCCAATCATAGCATTCCATGTTATGATTAAAGAAATGATCATACCCGCCGATGGAGGGCCAAGCATATACTTCAATAAATCCAACTGGTGCAAAACATGTTTCAAGGGAACACAGGCCTTAGGACGTAATTTCTGCAAACAATGGAACGCATAATTAACCCACATGCGCTGCGGACATTGAGCAATCCTAAACATCATACAACCCAGATTATATCCGGGGAGAGACCACTCTGGCAAAATTGTTAAAACATAACCCATTTTGCTTCAATGCATTATGTCTCAGAAGTTTGAATTTGAAATGTTCACAAACAAACTCTTCTCAAATTTTAGACAAGAAAAACTCATGAACTTTACATTGATATTTAGGGAAACAAGGAATTAAGGCCATAAGACTGATGAAATTTTGATGAATTATTGGAGGCGAGCAAACCTGTGAGGCGAAGACCATCGGCGACGATCTTCAATCATGTGAGAGGGCATCAAAGGCAAGGGGGAGGATAAACGCAATGAAGGATCAACATAATTTCATGAAAGATTTCCAGTATAGAAAAATAACCAATTTATCTTTACCAGCAGAAGTTCCGACATTATGATCGGACCGGTAATTTTGAAGCTATTATGCACACCAGCCCAAGCGATGTTCGTGAGAAAGCAATTAGGAAGGTTATGGTGCAATCCACACAAAATCGTTCACCGGTTTTCGTATGCATTGACCTAGCCGAAAAGTTAAAATAATAACTAACAACTGGACGGCTCACAATGAAAGTTTTGGGAAAAAAATTGACGGCCGAGATGCTCTGCACACACTACATTTTGCTTTTATTACTATATATAGAAGATAGATAGATATTTATATATGTATACAAGAAAATTAATACGTCCTACGGCGCATTGTTCCAGTTTTAGCATGTTCTTACGATGTAAGGCCCTATAGTGCTCTAGATAACCAACGATTCTACTGAGATTCTCTTGGATTCTCCTAGATTCTCTTAGAATTTTCTATTTTGATTGAGGTGCTTACCCATGAGCATTTAAAACCTTCTAAAATTATCTATTTTGGATCTATGCAACATTTTTAAAACATTTTCTATTTTTAGACTAAGCGCTTACCTTGGGCATCTAGAATATTTTTTTTCAAGATTTATATTGTACACCTTTATTATGAAACATTTTAGAACATTCTATTGTCGCTCTTTTGCAAAATCTTAAAACCCATGAGCATTTAAAACCTTCTAAAATAATCTATTTTGGATCTGTGCAACATTTTTAAAACATTTTCTATTTTTAGACTAAAGCGCTTGCCTTGAGCATCTAGAATATTTTTTTTTCCAAGATTTATATTGTACACCTTTATTATGAAACATTTTAGAACATTCTATTGTCGCGTTTTGCAAAATCTTAAAAAAACTCTAAGATTTCATCAAGATTTTTTTACATTCTCTTAGATATTATGAAGATTCCCTTAGATTCAATTAGATTTTTAAGAGATTAGTTAGACTTGTATATTTTCCTAGATTCTCTTACAACTTATGAGATTTCCTTATATTCCCTTTAATTCTTCTGGATTCCCTTACATTCTAGAAATTTCTAGAACATTTTAGAACTTTCTGGAACATTTTGAAAGTTTCAAAACATCCTAGAATATTATAGTCTATTTTATCTTAATTAGAACATTACCCTTAAGTATATTTGAAACATAAATTTTTCATAGAATTAATGCTTGGTCTAGTGGTTAGAGTGGGGGGTTTGGGGGGTTGAGGACCAGGGTTCGAATCACCCCAATAACATAAAAATTTTTAAAAGCCTTTCCTTAAGGAACGAGCATTCAATACGAGCCTTAGGATCTTAAACTCGATCAACGATCAAGATCTCACCATATAAAAGCAATATGAGCCGTAGGATCTATTACATATAATTCCCAAAGCCACGTGGACCGTAGGATGTGTCCCCAAGCCATGTGAGCCATCGGATCTCGGACCGACGGCCAAGATCGAGATCAAACGGACCGTAGGACCGCGGTACACATATTATATGTAAACTCCCAGGCCATCTGGGCCGTAGGATACGTCCCAAATCCACGTGAGCCGTCGGATCTCGAACGGACGGTCGGATAAGCGCGACAAACATAAGAACATATATAGATCAGATATAGCACCTACCTCCTGCCGCAGGGAGTAGGGTCCTTTGATTAATAAATAGCATTTTAATGCTAGGTAGAGTAGGGCACCCAGCATGCATGCTAGGACCCCTACTCCGCAGTAAGAAAATATAGAACAAGTAGAGTGTATGAATAATCGAAATACACATTGTATTTTTAGGAGAGGTACCGGATCGGTAGTGTTGTAGCAAAGTCCAGGAAATTCTTGTTTAAGGGACTGTACAAACATTAGGACAATAGTTAGATCTGTCGAAACCATTGTGTATAAACAGGTCCATAATGATATTCAAATCTTCAGCTGCACCCTTAAAACTATTGTGTACATATAGACAAGGCATAACTTGTGAGCATATGACTTTGCTTGCTTGAAAATATGGTCGACAGCTATCAGCCATAATATACTTTCTGACATGAAAGGGAAGTTTATTCCTTTTGTCATACTTGCTGGTACGGTACAGTCCCAAACTACCATTGATTATTTGTATTCTCATGTTAAGGAAATTAGCAGCCATGCCAATCTGTTTGTCCAGTCCAATACCAACAAACTGTTCAGTCTCATTCTTGATTTCTATGTGTTTCAGGTTGTATATCCCAATGGATGCATTTTTATCAAGAAAGATGGAAGGGTTCCCACAGTTAATCAGCAGCAAGTCATCCATATAGCGAAATGCACTTTTAAATCTTTCTATGTCTCTATATCTACCAGCTTTTGCTAGTTTCAGGATGAATTCTTCTTGAACCGGGCTAAAAGAGATTACACCGTTAGGTGAGCATGAGAAACCCATTGGGATGCCTGAACTTTGTCTCCATGTGGTCTCATTGTTACAAAGCCGGCCGGTTCCTTAATTGACCAAACATTCATTTCACAAAGCTCTTGACATTTTAACTCAATCCGGCCGGTTTGGTTGTTTGGCTTTGGTGTCCCATTTAACAATGAAACCCTCCTTATCTTTGCTTGATACTCTTTTTGTACCACATTTTAGCTTTGTGGTTCATGGCCTTACGGAATTTGAACCTCGGATATAATTTTTTGTATAATGTAGCGGATGCCGTCTTCCCCTTCAAGTGGGATTGATTCATAGCATTTAGCTATGTCATAACAAAGACACTAGAAATTACGCTTGGTAAATTGAGAGCCACCTCATATACGGAATCAATCATCGATTCGGGCTGAAACCTTTTTGGCGCGAAAACATTAATATCCTTGGTCTTGTTAGTTGAGATATCGGGGCCAAATGTTGATAATACATTTAAGGCTTTGTGTGATTAAATCTGCAATTTCGGTGAACATCGTATTATGGGCATTAGTAATCCAACGGAAGGTGTTCTTGTGAGCTTTATATATTCCAAGTAGGTATGGAAGTGGTGGTAGCTCATCGAGGGTAGATGGTCCCATTTCAGGGATATGAGACAATTCCATAATTAAATCTTTTCTCAGAGGTCACGGGGGAATTTGTCGGAAACAATAAAGTCATGACTGTTCAATCTTTGATAAAGCTAAAATCTTAGCTAATCTTGGGCACATGAAGCTCGCGTTATTAGTTGCTTTATCAATGCCGAAATATCTGAGTTTCTCTTAACCCATATTAATTCTTTTATCGCTTCCACATCATCTTGCAAGATGTAATGTCTAATCTTGCCTTCAGTCGTTGAGGTATTACGTCATTAATGTCGAGCTCTTTCTCTTAATGAAGTCTCTACCATTTGTAAAGTTCTATGTTCAATATTTTTCAAATTAAATCTGTTCACCCTTTAAAAGAGTGTAGGTGTCAATACAATTACCCATGCACTCATTGATATCCATTTTTACGTGCGGAATATGATTGGACCCTTCAAGAATAGATTCTGAGATTTTTGTTGCGTATGATATTGCAATCGATGGTCAAAACGATGCTTGTACTCGGGTCAAGCGTAATCAATCAAAGCTCTTTGGAGCAAGGACAATTAGGTACACGTTTATCTACAAAAGTATTGAAAGGTTTATAGACAAGGCTGGACAACTTCTCCATGTATTTCCACCCAAAAGTAGTGGTGTTGAGAGCTTCAATCCCTTCTTCACCGAAATCTTCCTGGATAATTGGAGATAGGAGATCTTTTTATTCGATAGAATCCATCAATCTGGAAAAATATGTCAGATGCACATGATGTGCTTTGTTCTTTTCTTTTATCACCGCACAGATATGAATTCTGTTGTTAGTATCAACTTCAAGTTTTCTAGTCGTGTTATCCTCGGTTCTGAACAGTTTGGCAATTAAATAGTTTATTACATACTAAGAGATAATACATTCTATCTTTACTACAATAGAACTTTAAAAGAGTAGAGGCACAGTGAAAGTCGTATGCTTGGACAAGGAATAAAAGTTGTTACAAATGTAAAGGCTAGTGTCGTGAGATATGTGCATAGTCATATGCATCGTATATGGCGGCGTTAATTCACGAGTTACGAATCCATAAATGATCACCTAAGGCTAGAAAGCGAGGCGGTACAATCTGCTATGATACGCTAAATGGACCATATAATTGTTTATGACCTAATATCCGTAATGTAAAAAATAGCTTTAACAATTTGGGTGCAGAAAATCGAATCTGATAAAAGTGACAAGCACTAAATTTAGATGCTTAGAACGTCTAAAAAGAAACATGTAGTATTAAATCAGAACCCTTTTAAGAAAAAGGAACTAACCTCGTTCATGCTTGATCCCGGATCTATTGTCTTTGGATCTGCTTCAAATACCCTAGAAGCGTTGCTTTTGTGGTGATGCTTCCTCGAGCCCGCTTTGCATTCTAGTTCCCTCAAAGGCAAAACTTGAGGTGTTCAAAGAAGACCACAGATCCACTGAGCTAGAGACATCAATTGTTTCTTTTGTGGTCTTAGCAAATACTCTAGGTGGAAAGTAAGCGCCACTTTTCTTTGGAGGATGTAGTGCCAAACATAACTATTCATTGCCATTTGTAGTTACCCTTTTTCCTCCCTTTGTTATATTGGTTTTCTTAGGGCGGGGATTAGTCCCTAATCTTATATTACGTGGGACGAAGCATCATATCCGCAATTAATACAAGGTGATCATTGCCAAATTTGATATTTGGGTCACATTTAGGATCCTTGCCGAATTCAATAGCCATATTAGACATGAGGTTTGAAACCTCATATATGCTATATCGAGCAATAACGACTTTCTTCAAGTTATTGGTCAATAAATTAACCAAAGCAATAAAGGCATTGGTGCATCCTTTGCGTATTCCTCTGGGAAAACCTTATCCGGGTTGTTCGACCAAGAACCAAATCGCTGGTCAAACCGGTGATGTTATCTCCACATCCATCACTAATAGGTGGCATATCACATGCGCATTTGATATATGGAGCAAAAGGACCTCAGATTTTTCTCAATATGAAATCCTCCTTCAGATTGACACCCATGGCCATATGATTTTTAAGTTTACAATATAGACCATTGGGGCATGGGCAACTTTTGTTAAACATTTGAGTGATAAAGGAAACTAAGATTTTTCTTTCTCCATATTGTACTCCCCTTTATCAATTATTTTGTATTCTTTTTCCATCATGGTGTCAGCGATGTACGCCATGAATTTCCATGCACACGAGCGATATAGGTGCACAAGTTCCCATGGTGCACTTTTTTCAGTACCGATCATACTCTTCACCAAGTGCCTCCACAACATGTGAAGGAATCATAGGAAAAAGTGTAGTGTTGTTTAAGTCTAGTCCGTCCTCATCATCTATTTCCATCATATCCCCTTCTATCTCGGCCGGTTGTGTTATCCGTGTAGTGCGCCTCGGCTTCCTCGGAAAGGTATAGTATGAGCGGTGTTATCAATGATGTTGCTTTCAAGGCCGAGAGTAATGGCGCTAAGCGATTTGTTTCCCACAATCGATCACTAGCTTTTTCTACCACTTTTTCTTTGTGGTGGCTTTTTATAGCTTGCTTGACATTCTTTTTCTGGCGGAATTCACAGATAGGCTTGTCTTAAACGGCTTTTCGGTAGCCTCAAATATCTGCTGCAATTCTGGCCCCCGGCATCGGTTCGATGCACACAATGAGAAGACTTATATCTCTATATGTGTCGTCAATTATCTTGATGTAATCAAATGCCTTCAATCATATATCGCCTAGTAGTGAAGTGAAAGATAACACATTCTTTGGAGAATCTGCTCCACATTTTTTTCACTGCTCCAATGTACGAATAATGCCCATCTTGCCTCCAATGAGATTGCATCAGGAAAGAAGGTTTCAAGATTATTCATCATAAACCAGAATACATGATCAAACCATAAAATACCCTTTATCGTACATTGATAATGAGGGTGTACACACTTACGGTATGGCCTTCTCGGTTAGGCCATTTGTGTTATGATCCGCTTTTCTAGATTTTCCTATTTGTAGATCACGCTTTATATTGACCATCATAGGTGCACCTGCACATTTATCCGGATCAAACATGGTCAAATTGAAATTTTCTATTGCAATATCATGTTCGATAATTTTGTGCCCTTTTCTAGCCAAAGCAGCCCATCTTTTGGCGTGATGTTAAATGGCTCATTTCTTTCAATCCCAACAAAAGCGAAATAAGCTTCAGGAGGAATTGGTGCCAATAGATTATATGATTGAATATCCCACATTTTATGGTCCTTATCTCGCTGATAATAATTCCCTTTGTTCTCCTAGGGACTATCGGTGTGGGATACTTGGTGAAAAGCTTTGATGGATCATTACGTTTTTACCTTCTGATTCACCTTCTCTATTGAGATATCAGTAGCTTCTTTAGTTAACTTGATCCCTGCCAGTTTCGGATGCACCTCAATTATCTTGATGTAATCAAATGGTCTACTTTTCATTTTGAGTGCTAAAACACCAAGCCACTCACTGAATCCCAAGTAAGCCACAAGTGCAGACAATCTATAATCTGTTAAATTCGTTTCAAGTTCGATAATTCTCTTGTGCATGCCTTCGTTATTGAGGCAACAAAGTATGGTTTGAATTGCCTTATTGGGAATCTGGCAGTTTAGTGAAGGATAGCCAAGCTTCCTAAGTTCTGGAACCCACAACATTTCTAAATCATTGTGCTCCTTTGTCCCTGTAGGCTGCACCACATGCACGATAATTATGTGTATTAGATATAAAGAGTAGATTAAATCAGTACATTTGTATAATTCAATCAAATTACAACTCAGTATAGTCCTAACTTGTAATATAGAATAGTAAATGTGAAAAACGTTTTTGAGAGTATCAGTAAAGGCATTCATGTTGTAAGTCAAGTGAGCTCATAGGCTGACTCTAGAGGGTATGGGTATCAAGTCCTAGAACTTGTTAACGGAAGTTTCAGCATATATACTCTATCTTTATACTAGGGTCTTATCTAGCAAAGAACTTACTACTACTAACTTGGTCTCTTGACGAGAAGCTAGAGAGAGTCTGTCCTGGCACCACCCAGGCCCATGTTCTCTTGAGTCAAATGTGGACAGTAAGTAGAAAAATTCAGTTTATACTTATGAAGTAGGCAGGACAAAAATCATTTTCCTGTGAGGATATGATGTTAAGCTGATGTCTCCATTTGGAATTCAGAAATGTCTAAGTGTAGACAAGAGGAAAGAATGATAAACAGAACCCTTTTCCTTTGTTCAGGATCCTTCAAAGCGGTTAACTTGTAGTTGCTCTCTCATGTATTAGAGAACATCTCACAAGTAATTGTAAAGCCATATGTTGTTGGCTCAAGAGACATGTATGTCTCTCAGACTCTTTGTTATATGAGTGTGGATCCAATAAAGAAAGTACATTCTTACCTTTAAAACTGCATATAAGGAAGCCAGTACCATAGAGACAAGATAAATCCTTAATCACCATGCACGATGTTTGAGAGCTTGGCCTATTCTTCGATGTTGGTGAAGGAAACACAAATATCATAAGTCAGATAATCAACTTAATTTATTTGTTCATTACCATAGTGTAGTATATTTAAGTCTTTCAGACCTATTCTGAGTCCATGGTTAAGAATCAGATTCTTATGGATGATATGTCCTTACTAGTATTATGAAAAAAGCCGTTAAAAAGGAAATTTAAATAGCTTTTCTTGGAATGTTCCACTACGTAGATCAGCACTTAAAATCCATCACTTGTATTTCTGAACAGATCCATACTAAAAAACTGTTTTTAAGCATGCTAACAAAATTGTTCCTTATATTATATTGTATTACTACATGGTGCCCACAAAATATGGTCGATATGTTCATATTGCTGTAGATCTGGTTAAAGCATCTATTATATGCTATAGATCTCAGTAGCAGAGCCAAAAAGGAATATATATCATGGCAATTCTATTGTAAGTACTCAAAACGAGATAGAAAGAAGGAAAATATATGGTTCCATCTTGGTGATAAAAAGAAATGAGTAGTCTTCACTCCAAAGGATTATCAGCAATTTCCAATTGAAGAGTTCGTCCAGGTGGTCCATAGTACATATATCCATCACATAAACATGAATCAGAAAGGGAGGGTCTCCACGTTACCTGCAACCAACCAGACATACATTAGCAAATCTATGGTAATGATGAGAGGGTCGTCAGGTAAGCAAGGGAGATAGAGCCTCAGTTTTTATCCTGCTCCTTTAGATGCATGAATGGATATAAGAATTTAAATAAAGTACTTGGTTTGCATGCATGGAAATAAACATATTTTTATATGCGAAACTTAAGAAAAATAAAAGTAAAGTAGAGTAAACTATAGTAGAAGCCTTCTTGCAAAAATGTGACTCTAAGATCTGCTTGTGATTGGTGAGATATTTCGTCCAATACATGTTGAGAACTGAAATTAGTTAGTTATGCTAAAAAGAACCTCTTGTGTGGCCTGTAGCATGTCCGGGTCCTCCATATCGCTTGAAAGGACTGCTGGATTGTTGTAGATAGGATTGTTTTTTGGATCTTCTGCCTCTGTTATAGCTTTGGCATTTCTGACTCTAGCTCATTAGGGCGGATTTGGGGTCTGAAAATGGCCATTATCTTGGGCTAAAGATTTCCCGTCGGTCGCCCGGGACCAATCGGGGTTTCGCCTTTTTCTGAAAGTCGGTATTACTTGGCGGGTAGAAGGATGGCGGGGCTTACTTGGCATCCACATGGCGTATTTTCATAGGGGATGCTGGCGCTTTTATTGCAACCATTTTAATGGCCCGTATTTTTTGGGAATTAAACGCGCCCAAAATAATGGTGACTTTGACCGCCCTCGTCGGCGTCACCAACTCCCTTGTCAAATTTTGGCCAAACTTAAATCTTTGTCACTCGGAGCCTCTCGTTGCATCCTCTCGCCTTCACTCCTCATCTGCAATCCATGTCTCCTGGTAATTTTACGTGTTCTTGCCCCATTTCTGAGAACTCCCAAGGTCAAGAAGTGGGAGGTTTTGTCTCAATAGGTTAGGTGGGTGAGTATCGCCATCAGCGAGGCGAGCATAGAGTTAGCGACAAAGCGATCAGGCGTCTTGCGGACACATTGGATAGGTAGGATAAAAAGAGTTCAAGTTGAATTCTAGCGGTAGGAGGAAAGTGGAAAGTATAACAATACGACATGCATATACCCCTTCCGATATGGCCAAGAGCTAATCTCCACCAAAAGCGGCTTCCCAAAATTGCGCCAAATGGTAACCACCTTAAAGCGGATCACTACGGCAGCGAAGCTATCTGTCAACTACTTAGCTGCGTGAAGAGATAGTTTCGGCGTCGTGTGATCTTCTTATCTTTCATTTCTTTCGTTGACGCGTGTTTACAAACAAATTTATTGTGCGGGTTTATGTTTATCGGGGCGTCGTGGATGTCATTCGGCCGAAAGTATTAGTAGTGTACTTTGTCGTGTATCACATAGACATCGGAATTGTCCTTTTCAAGGTATGGATGCGTGACCTTGCGGGGTATAGGCATCTGGTTTTCTGGACATGATTATAGCGTAAAAGGTCAGGGAACCAGAGCTTGAGGCGGTTGAATTGCCCCTTTAAGTGAACTTTGTAAGCCACGGACTAATGAGAACAATGTAATTGCAATGAAGAAATGCATGGTGACGAGGTGCAAGCGGGAATGTCAAAGCGGGGCGTGAGGATGAGTTTCAAAATCTTCACACCGTTTGAGGTATTTGCTAACATATTCGGATGGCGGGGAAGTTGAAAAGCTCGAAGACATATCGTGCTTTCTCCCCCTGCCCGATTTTGTGGATGGCTTATTTTTGGTTCCGACACGGGATGTTCGATTCCACGAATCATCGGTCAACTACGAAGGTCAGCGTAGTTAAGTCCTCCTTTAAGTTGGATACTTTCTTCCAAAACAATATTTATCGTTAATTGTCAACTAGAGCGAAGGAAGCTTGAGAAAAAGAGAGGCTGCACAACTTTTTGGGAGCCGTTTGAGGACCATAATAGACACTTTCCGTGCGGTGGATATGACCGAGTATGGAGAGGGAGGAAGTCATTTATCGACCACCATGGAAGCGAATGGCCATTATCGAGCTAAGAGTGCTAATGGAGGCGGAGGAAATTGTGGCGACTTCCATTATTTTATTGATGGCATTAGGGTTGGTTACGGGCAAGAGGGAAATGTAAAGTTTAGTGAGTTCGCGATCAACAAAGAAATTGTCTATCGGCTAAGCGCTTTGAATCTCGGTTTTTATTTGTGTTTTGTCGATGTTTTTAGGGTTCCGTATTTTTGTCAGATATTTTTTAGGGTTAAGTACAATTATTTAAAAGCGTTACCATCATATTTTACTTTAACTTACGTTTTTTACTATTTATCTCTTGCCGGTTGTCTATTTTTTGTCGGTGTTCGTAGTATAAAGCGTCATCATTTGAGAAGCCATGGCAAGAACTAAACAAAGCGCAAGGATCCATCAGTGGTGTAAGGCGGTGATTACATTAGTCGCCTTCTTCATCGACTCTGAAGTCTCGATAGAGATTCTCCTCCTCGACCATGCCTAACAGAAGGCCGGAAAAGAAATCCATGATGATTGACCGGGAGAAGCGGCTCAGGAGTAAGTAGGGAGGTGCACTCGGTTCGGAGACGGAGGATGAAAATGTGAGAGGCCGTGGCGAGAATATGATGCGGATTAATTATTGGGCAGCCGCCTCTTCTTGCTCTTCACTGCTCCCTCCTGCTCCTCGTGGAGGTGCCGGGGACTTCAAATCGAAGGAGGAGGCCCAAGCCGAAGGGAAGAAGCGACCAGAGAATGTAGAGGAGAGTAGGAAGAGTCGGCCGAGGAGCGACACGCAAATCTCGGGGGAGAGGCGGCGGAAGAGTCGGGCCGAGCAACAGGCTCAAATCTTTGGGGTGGGTGAGGGTAGTGGTGAGCTTTAAGAAGGCGAAGGGGTAAAAGCCATGAGATTAAGAAGTATCGGAAGAGCACTAAGATGGTCATTCCGTCTCCCATTTGCCGTTCGTGAGAGAGATTCTGCAAGGTGTGGTGCGACATCATCCTTTGAGAATTCAAGAATCTGCCTTAAATGCTCTTCAAATGGCTTCGGGGCGATTGGTGTCGGTCTGTTCGAGGGACTCGCAGACTGCGGCCAATACATGCAGCGGTGACTGCCATGCCCAAGGACATGCGCCTCGCTCCACGCATAAGGGATCCCTTTGTACTATGGTCAAAATTTTATGGCTGAATACAACAAGAAGAAAGACCCCCGGAAAAAAGGCCGTGAAGTGCCTTTGTGTTTTTTCATATGTATAATATTTCTTAATGCAATGGCTTTATAAGCTTAATCTCTTAGTCCATTTCTTTCTTAGAAGCCTAGCTTAGCACTTTGCATTTTTTTTTAATGTTATCGTGAGGATCACTGGCGGCTAAATGCGACAAGCATTGTGCTTTTTGTTGCACATAGTAGTCTTCGGCGTCGTGTGATCCAACCTAACTAACCTAACCCTAAAATGTACGGAGAAATCTCCCCACAGCGTACGTGTCCCCTTTCATGTCGACAGCGGCTACTTGAGTTCAAAAGTGTGGCGCCTTACGGCTCTAAACATCTTCTTGTTTTAAATCGTTTGCTTCGGGCCATGGATTGTTATGTGAAGTTCACGGAATGGTATGCATCCGCCCCTCATGACAACGAGGAAGTTGCGCCCGGCTGCGATTTATCCGTTCTATTGCAAGGAGTTGGACATCATGGCAAGCGATGGCGAGCTTGGATGCTATGGCGAGGTTGCTTTGCTTTCACACCAGACGCTTGGTCTCGGGCCAAGACGTCTTTGCGATGTCCACGGCTCGTGGATTCCAAAACCAGCTCTAGAGGAGGCGGCTTCCCATTTGCAAGCGGGGAAGATGTTTTTCAAGAATCTTTGCGCAGCAGCGGGCTCCTCCTGCTGCGTCCTTGTGCTTAAGAAGGTATCTTATTTCTCTTTGCCGTTTGCATTTGCTAGTTATTGCATTACGCCGGCCAAACCGAAGATATACTGGAAACAATGAAATCTTTAAGCCAAGGGGGGGTTATGTGTGATGATCGCGACTATGACGTAGAAATGGAGATAGATCTACAAGAAGAAGAGCAAGAATGTAGGAGTTTTAGCGACGGCCGCGGCCTTGGGTGAACGGAGGAGGGAGATGATTACGAAGGTGATGAGGATGGGGATGAGGATGAAAAGAAGTTTGTCCGACATAGCGCCAATTTTAGTGGAAGGCAAAGAATACTTATTGCTAAGTGATATCTTGAGGAACCCGTCTATATTCTGAATGTGTGCTAGGGAAGGCGAGCTTATCGGTACCTTGGCCGAATGGGTAAACTTAGGCCTAGATTTTTGAAGGATTTGGACAAAGAGATGTTTGAAGTATCTAATTATACGGCAATGCTATAAAGCTTAAAGAAGCATATGAGGAGGCTGGAGTCTCGATTTGCTCAAGATGAGGCGAATCTACCAGCGGAAGAAGAATTCCGGCGTCTCGGGTGCAAAAGCCTGCCTTGGGATCTACGAGGTTTTGGCGAGGGCCCTTGATCAATGGCAAGCATAACTTTGAAGTAGATGAGGATAAATGTGAAGAAGATAATCTTGAGGGTTCTTATTTGTGGGAAGTAGATGATTTTCTTGCCGACATGCGAGGGGCGGGGAAAGATTGAAGGACTCTACATTGTTAAGATATATCTCAAGATTCGTTAATGGGGAGATAATCGTCTTCGTGAACTTTCAGTCCAAAGGGTGCGAGTTTGTCTATTACCTCAGGTGCATTATGCATGTTCGGGAACCATTCCCAATTGGCATCAAACCTTTGAAAGGGTGATAGCAATTGGTAGGGATGTCGTGTTACAATATTTTGACGACAAGCCCGGTCTGTGGCCGAGCAATATGTTAAATTTTTTACTGCTGGCGGCAGCTCACCCAAGGTTGGAAATTTGGGATGATTTTATGGAAGTCATTGCCTTGTTGGTCGGTCTTGTGAGGGGGATTGAAAGAGCATGAAATTGGCAGACGAAGCTTGAGAAATTGGGAAGTTATATGTTTTCAACTTGTATCGGTAAAATTATTTATGTCTGAGTTGTCCTTAGAAATTCCTAATAAAAATTATTTTATTTGTATTTATTCACATCGAAATACATGGTCATTTTTTGCATCATATCTAGGTTTTAGCGTCGTGTGATATCTATCTCGAAGAAAATGAAATATTATTGGAAAAACACAATTAATTTATTTATTCGCTCGTGTGACTCATGTTATAAATAGAAGACCGATGTCCTGGCCGACCTCGATCGCCTTCCGCCTACGCTCATCTTCTACTTCCGGCTTCCGCCTTCCACCTTCTGCTCAGATGGCATCATCATCTTCCTCTAGCAAGCGACCACGCCAAGATAGCACTCCCACCCCGTGAGGCTGCGTGGACATCACCCTTGCGGTGGTGATGAAGAGATTCAAGGAGATCCATGATGAAAACAACCGCCTCGCCGTCGAGAACAATGAGGCGGTCGACGATTAGCCTTCGCCTTCAGGGGCTGGCGCACGGCGAGGCGTTGAGCTCGTGGAAACATTAGCCATGTACCAAGAGGCGACCCGAGCTAGGCGGCGGTTGAAAGCTGCTCACATGATTTCTTGAGCCTTAGAAGATATGGAGAAAAGCTCCGTGCGGAGGATGAGAAGCAGCAGCCTTACGGCAATTTGCAGGACATGAAAATCAGCTAGAGGATCATGAAGATCCCTAGCCGTTGTATCTATCTATTTTTTGCTTCAAAGAAAAGTTTTCTCTATTTTTGCTTCTATCTATCTGTTGTTCCAATGTATGTTCTGTTTTATTAAAATATCACACGGCCGAAATGCCTTGCTTGCAATTAGGTAGCAATCAATGGATTTAGGCGTCGTGATCTCCATGCCGTTCTATTTTGCTTCAATGAGAAGTTCTATCTTTAGTTATGTATCGGTAAAATTACTTATGTATAGATTGTATCCACCGAAATTATCAATAAAAATTATCACACGAGCTTTCTGCGGAAGAAAAGGCGTTAGAAGAAATGCCGGTCCTTTTTCCTCACACGGAAGAAATAGCGGTCGATTTTTCGACCCACGGCATCCTTCGGCGTCGTGTGACTCAGCTACTACTGAAATCCACGGTATAAATAGAAGACTTTCTATCTTGCCTTCGACCTCAGGATCCTCTTTCTCGCCCCTTCTTACGCTCATCTTCTCCCCTTCGCCTTCCGCCTTCGCCTTCGCCTTCTCCTCCGATGGCATCTTCATCCTCCTCCGAGCTGACGGCGCCTTCAGACTGCCCAGCGGGGACATCACCCTTCTTTGTGGGATGAAGAGATTCAAGGAGGTTCGCGATTGAAAACAGCCGGCCGTCTCCGAGTGAAGATGGAGGCGGTGGACAAAGTTAGAATTCACTAGGGTTTTTCGCATGAGCGGACCTTGAGCCTTCAGCAACATTAACCGTACCCAGAGGCCAACAGCCAGAGTAGGGTCGAGAGCGATTTAAGCGCGACACAACATTCCATGGCTAGAAGATATGGAGAAGAAGCTTCGAGCCGCGGAGGATGAGAACGCCTTGACTTCACGGCCTACGGGATCATGAAGATCCGTGAGCCATTGTATATATATTTTTGTTTGAAAAGAAAAATTTGCTCTATTTCTTGCTTCTATGGTTTCTCTTGTTTTGTTTTATTAAAAGATCACACGGTAGCGAAATGCCATTCTTGCAATTAGGTAGCAATCAATGGATTTCGGCGTCAGATGATCTCCACAACGCATACACCTCGTTGTATGTATAAATTCATAATTTATTAATGGAAAAGTGTATGTAACACAAATATCTAGCTAGATTATGTGATATAACTTGCGGGTAAATCGTAATTTGCATGTGGATGACAACGTCTATTCACATCGTGGCTTGTGGATGACAACGTCATGCCAAGGGCGTGGCATCTTATTTTGCCACAATAAACGTCTTTTCTTTTTATGCGCATACAAGATCTGGCTGGATATGACGGATCCCATGATGCGAACATAGGCTACCGTTGCCCAATTGAATGCTATAATTTCGCCAGTAGGATTATTACACACAACTTTATCGGTAGTGCATGAACCGTAGATTCCAACGTATCTCTGGTTTCTATATAAAACGTCGGAGGCCTTTGTCTTCTCCCTATCTATGCCATCTTACGTTTCCTACCACATCCGCCCTCGGCCATCACTCTTTTGTTCTCCCATCACTTTCAATGGCCTCCAGCTCGGTTCCATCCCCTGTAGAGATCTTGTCTCAAGTTTTGGTCAAGGAAATTCGAGAACATTCGCTATTTGAGCGGAGAGGAACGGATCCGGGCCTTCTAAAAGAAAAAAGAATGATGAAGACGCCAAGCCAAGCCTGGTTAAGGCAGAGGAAAAGGCCGCCTTCTCTGGGGAGGTGATTTTAGTGCGCTGGCAATCAGCGGCCGCCTTAGACCGTGAGTGCGGCGCTTGCGAATATAACCTCAAGAGAGGCTTAGGCCGCGAATCAATCGAGAGGCCGCCTGCCGAGCCCAACTTCGATGAGCGGGGAAGATAAAAGGTTGCGGAATATGAGAGCGTGGTTGCGGGGGCGAGCAATCATGTTGGAGGAGAAAAAAATTATCACGCCCTCGGGGAAGAGCTTGCCCGGTGATCATAGGCATCGGGCTCCTCCTAGAGGGGCCCGTTTTTTTAATGTTTGTAATTGGTTTTATTTTTCAATGGGAAAAGTTTTTTTGACAAATGTTACAGAATAATATTACGTTTCCTATTTTTAATTTTCAATATCCGTGGTAGAGAATGACAAGGCGAGATCACACGGGCTTAAACCCTTCATAGGGTTTTAAAGCTCTTCAATGTGAATTCAGCGTGGTGTGATATCTGATGTAGTTAGAATAGTTATTAATGTGTTCCAGGTGGGACGGTACCATTAATGTGTTCTAGCGGACAACCCGGCGAGAATCCCTCGACCGCGATCGGCAATGGTGGTGTGTTTAATATGTTCAAGCGCTAATATAAATAAATTGAGGTCCTTGCATGTGCTCCTTCCATGGGGTTAGAGTCTTTGCTCCTCACTTCTATAATCTTAACGTCCCTCCCATTTGTCATCTATGGCCTCCACATCCTCAACCCGTGATAATGGAAAACGCGAAGAGGATAGAACTCCCCGACATAGTGTTGGGTGTTCTAATGAAAGAGGTTGAAGGAGCAAGATGATCTTCTAAAGGAAAGATTCCGTTACAATTCAGCAGAAAGAAGAAGAGAATGAATTCAACCTTCTCATGCTTCAGAGTAGCGGAGAGGCAAATCAGGCGGTTGAATAGAAGGCGGGACGGATGACATGCCCCAACAAGCGCTGGCGAGGTGGTTATGGCGGCAACGAGGATGCTAATTCAGCGAGAAAGAACACGTTGTGCTATTGGGACAGGCCGGGACATGTACAAAGAGATGGTGGGCGTGATTGGAGGAACGTTTGGATAGGGTGATTGCTAAACGGGGAAGAAGAGATGAAGGCGAAGCGAGGGCGGAGCTGATGATGATGATGAAGATAATGAAGAAGAGCTCGCACTGGAGCAACAATGAGTCGTTGTATTTTGTTTTTCAATATAACATCTTTCACAACTTTAATCAAAAGTAACCCTTTTTTATTATTATCTTGTAAAGCTTCACACGACCCGAAGCCACATAAATGCAAGCAATAGCGAACTCCCTTTATTCGCGTATGATGACAAATAAGATCACATGGCCGAAGCTACGGTTGTGCAAACAAGGTTGGAGGCAAAGTACCCGGCGTCGTGTGAACATACTACACATTACAAGTATACTCTTAGATCTCCACTGTTGCGATGCTAGTGGGGCCCTAGAATTTTGCCAAGC
Organism: Isoetes taiwanensis; assembly: GCA_021234155.1. Taxonomy (NCBI): domain Eukaryota; kingdom Viridiplantae; phylum Streptophyta; class Lycopodiopsida; order Isoetales; family Isoetaceae; genus Isoetes; species Isoetes taiwanensis. The sequence continues at coordinate 46,309 of JAJEKV010000520.1, forward strand.
AACTTTCCGTTTTCTCTTCAGCATTATGCCAATGGTGTTTACGACTTCTGGGTTGCTCCTTAAAGCGACCTTCTTGTCGTATTTAGCCATCGCCCTTCTATAAAACCACTCGTCATCTGTCTTAGAGGTTGGTTCCCACATTTCCACCCCCTCTTTGAGTATTCACGATGAAAGGCTATTTTAGCTTGTTTATGCGACTTCTCCATGCCTTGTGCACTCCACTGCTGCTAGGCTTCCATACTTCCTAAAAACCAAGGTGCATGAGCCCAAAAGATGTGCAAGTAGTCGTGACTTCACTCTCCCCATGCGTCTATGAAAGCTTTAATAAATTTGTTATTAAACGCACGAACATTTGCATCTTCTCTTGTGAGGTCCATTCTCTGAATGTATGGGAACAATTCGAGACAATGCATCCCATGCTTTTTTTTTTTTCCTCAATGCGAGCGAAGGCGCCATGCAATGCGGTCACGCTCGCATCAACAACAATTTTCAAATTCATAGACCTTTTCTCCCATCGGTTTCCATTGAGCCTCTCTATGATTCTTTTGGGAAAGCGTCGAGCTTTCATCCCTCAATTGACACCTTTTACGAGGCACACTTGTTCTTCCTGCCCGTTTTCATCGAGCTCTAATCTTACATTGCCACCATGCAAACACCTTACGATAGAGAACATGTTCAACTCTCACGAATTCCTTCCTCTCTTCTCTTCTTGTCTGAAATGTTCCACCACGAATGCGGCTCAAAAAATATCATCTTGTCGATGATTCTCACAAAGCGAAGTGCAAAAGTCTTTGAGATATGAACCTCTCTAATGGAATGGGGAAAATGCCATGGAACTTGGGATCTTCTTCTCCTCTATTAGGAGCATTTGCTTGGTTAAGGGACAAGGTTGAAAGCTTGATCTTCCCAATGATTTGACTTCCCTTGCATGATTGCAAAGATGAATACAACTTTGCATGTTCCTTGTCCTCCTCCACTTATGTTGTACATTGCTTTCTCAGTTTTTAAATCAGACGCCAAGTGAAAAATTACTTTGTAAGATCCATAGTGATCTACTTGCAATTTTCCCCTCCCTCGAATCTAGATATTAGACTCGGGATGTCGGTTTGATTGAACACCCATTTCAAAACCTCGTGGGTTTCTTCGAACTTTAAAGAGACCTAACCACCCGGTGTCATCTTGATTGACATGAGAACCATTTTTTCAAGACGCTTCTTCTCCTCCTCGTCACAGTCACCTCTACATCTTTTTTGTTATTCTTGTTGCTCTTTGATTTAGCATGTGCAATTGCATTCTCAATTGCTCTATTCATGATGACAACGGATACCCTCTCATACTTCTCAAACTTGGTCAGTTCCATTTCATCCAATTTTATGCAAACTTCAATCTCACCATTAGTTTTACGCGAATCTGTTAAGTCATAATATTTGACAAGGAATTGTAAGAGAGTAACCAGGTCAACCCAAAAGATTATTGCGTTCATTCATTCCAACTATATCACAACAATCCTTGCCATTCTTATCTTTTATGGCTATGGCAGGACCAGCACATTCAACGTGGTGCATCTCTCCTAATATGGCATACACCATCTTTGTCCTAGTAACCCTTGTATTCTCGACAATTTGTGGGCGTGGGCCGAATACTTTTTTTTTGTGCCCATTCTTTTCAACGCCGTGGAATGGCTTGAATGAAAACGGTAACCAAACCCTCGATGCCTACATCATCACAAGCGATCAGGTACATCACGGCCGCTTCTAACTTCTTGTAGATCTCCCCTAGTACCATTTCCAATACCATCTTCTTGAGAGGAGAGTTGTAGGGCTGACAAATCATGTCCACTATCTCCCCGTTTCGCCGCTAGGTTCTTCACTCGTAACCAAGATTGCTTCTAGTTTCCCGGATCTTAACCGGCCTTTGCTAGTGTTGTAAAAGCGGACCTTGTGGGCGTGACCACTCGCGTCTGAATGCACCTGATCCAAACTTCAGTTCCTCTATCGGTCGATAATGCTTCTTCCTTTTCGCAAGCCAAAGGGTGTTTTCTTCAAATTCTTTAACCTACATTGAAGCCCAAAGTTTGCTCTTTCGAGCTCTTGGATCTTTTCTTGCGGCTGCCCTATCACCAATTTGGACTTCTCCCTTCATTATCTCAAAAGTTTCCCTCCCCAAGCCGTCATTCCTTTCCTTCATCACGATTGGAGTAATGAAGCCGAGAAAAAAAAATTTCTTTGGTTTAAGTTATAATTCTCTTTGTGACAATCGGAAGCGACTCATCTCAAGGAACTGTATTCGATTCGAATGCCTTCATCCTCTCTCAATCTCTCACAATATCCCAAGAGGCCCGAGTTACGTCACCACAAAATCGGACTAAACTTGAAACGTCCGAAATGGCGGTTTCGCCACTCAACGGATCAATGGATATAAAGCGCCATCGCCCGGATGTCGATACTTTTGAGCACGCAAAGGCGCAACATGTCGAGTCTAAGTTCTTATTTTTTAGACCTCTTTTTTGCGATTGAAAGGCTGGAGCATATTCACGAAGTGAGTTGGATCCTTATCCACACATCATTTGGAGCTTCCATAAGCGTGGATGCGACGGGTGAAAATGAATGTGTACAATTTGTATGCCCCAAAAGTTAATTAAGCCGTTTGAGACTCGGTCAGGTACTAACCTCGCTTTTTGAAATTTGTAACGCGTGCATATGGAAAAGTCCATTCTCCTACAATCCATGCTTTTTTATACAAAGCAAATTCAAAATTCGAATTGTAGGGGCGGGACTGTATTGGGATGAAGTAAAGATCCCGGTTCTGAACTTTTAAGGCTAATGTCAGCCCTCAAAACGAAAGTCTAATACAAAGCTTCAACCTACACATTCAAATTTTGAAATGTAGAAGGCGGGAATGGACTCTAAATGAAAATAGGGCAAGACAAGAATCGGTGATGCGCATGATTGGTATCCGACAAACCAAGAACAGTCGGCCATGAGTTGCCGGTATGCTATAATGCAAGTGGCTTTTAGAAGCCAATGTTCGTCAATAAATGCGACAACAAGAGAATTAAATACATATGAAGCCATAGATATCACGATTCCCCTTATTAGGGAGAATATTCCAAGCAAATCGGCCGGGAAAAAAGGAAATATGGCGTGGAATGGTTGATAGGGAGGCCATTTTAGTTCATAAAACATAATATAACTTGGAATGATAGATATTTTATATGCAAATGGGAGACTATTGTTGAAGGACTTGTGTTTAGTTTTAATTTGACAACAAATAAGAAAGTGGATCACACGATCTTAATTTAGTGTGTTCCATTTTTGTTGCATATGTACTATTAAGCTTGGTGTGATCCTTGAAAAATAATATGCTCTTTGAAAAGGGATGATGACTTATGTACTTAAGAGTGATAAACATGTACAAAAAAAAAAAAGTTAGGTATTCAAATGGAATTAGAAGCAAAAAACTTTTACATTCAAAATTTTTATGGCCGCGATGGCTTTACATCATTTTGTAAATTTAAATGCGGGAGGCTTCAACTAGTCACAACAAAAAGCCCGGAGGCTTGCAGTCATATGGTAAGAAGCTGGAGGCAAGCTCGACTAAGAACAAGGAAAAAAAAATAAGAGGTGCTCTGCCCTAACAAATTTCATTCATCTGCTTCATCATCTGCAAAAAAAAATAAGAAATAACCGTTAGTTGAATGCTTAAGAAAAGAAAGAAAACATGCATGTACCATGAACTAACGCCATGAGCTCCTCGAAGTCAGCAGATTCGTCTTCAACTTCTTCATCTTCTTCATCATCTTCGGCTTCTTCTCTTTCTGGTAGACCACTCATTTTCTGAAGAATCTCCTATCCAGCCTTCAAGAACACCTGTGATGAACTCCTGCTCCGAAATTTCCTCTGATTCCTCATTCTCTGATTCCTCGTCAAAGGAATCAGAGGAATCAGAGGCATTCAGAGCAAGAACCGTGGGCAGCGGAGGGAACTGCGGAGGGAACACCTCTTCCAGCCGTAATAGGCGCCTCTTGGAGGACACCTCGGCTCTTAAGTAGCTGGATCTCTTCATGGCGATGGACTAGAGAAATTGGGCGGAGGATCTAGCAAAGATTGGGCGGAGATTGGGGAGAATGGGCGCCCAATCTAGGCTGGAATAGATATAGGCTGGATTAGGCGTGAAAATCATTAGGAATGATTCGTATTCCAGTCCTATCAACCATCATTACATGCCATTATGTGCATATCTCAAATTTGAGCCATATCTAATATCTTCCTTTTTAACCTTATACCTAAATATCCAATATCTTCCTTTTTAACCTTATTCCTAAATAGCCAATATCTTCCTTTTTAACCTTATTCCTAAACCTATATGATTTGAGTTTAACCAGAACATGAACACCGATATAATTCAGATTTAACATACTATTTAATACCAAGATGCTTTCGTCACACTATGTCGATAATTGGGATTTAAAAACACTCCAAACCCTCCTCGACAAAACCACGTAAGTGCCGGCCTCACTTGTGTTTAAGTTTAATTTGACAACAAGCAACTTCCATCTTGTGTAGATCGTGACGGGTTGAAATCAAGGTGTGGTATTTTTATGCCCCAACACAATTAAGCCGTGTGAGTTTAAGCGTCCGCATACTAACCGTTTTTGAAATTTGCAAGCGTGCATATGGAAATCGAAAAGTCCATTCTCCTACAATCCATGCTTTTATACATTAAGCAAATTCAAATTTCGAATTGTAGGGGGCGGGAAGCCTGTATTAGGATGAAGTGAAGATCGGTTAAGGCGCAGCCGCAGCGCCTCGAAATGAAAGTCTGATCTGATACAAAGCTTCAACCTACACATTCAACTTTTGAAATGTAGAAGGCGGTGGACGCCAAGACGCTTACCAAGAGACACCGGCCATGAGTTGCGGTATGCTATAATGCAAGTGGGCATTTTAGAAGCGCCACGTGTTGCATCAGTCCGTCTGACAACCAACAGAATTAAATACATATGGCGCCATGAATGTGCAATCCCCCTTATTCCGGAAGAATATTCCAAGCAAATCTGTAATTATGAGAGTTTGGTATCCTAGGTGGCATGGGAAAAGGGGCGGAAATATGGCGTGGAATGGCTGATGGGAGGCCATTTTCGGACCCCAAATCCGCCCTAATGAAACACCTCTTAATAATCAAAGCAAAGCATTGGCATTTTACTGCGGTGTAGTCTTGTTTCTAGGGATGCCGATATCCTTTCGGTGCCTTATTCTTTGCCCCGGTGTGGCCTCGGACTTGCGCTTCCTCCACTCATGTTTGTGATGGCGGAATGGAGACAATGAGATAGAAGAGTATGATCTGAAATGAAGGAATATGATATGAAAGGAAGACTACTACCTCAAAAACAGCACCCATTAATGCTGGAATTCCCTCCAATTTGGTCTTACATTATCTCTAAATAAGAGCGGTTTGCATTTTTACGCGCCTCCGGTATCACGGTGTCTTCTTATTCAATGCATTCGGCCTAGTTAGGGCGGTCCAAAACCCTAAGGTCATTTGAATACAAAATATGTATTTAATTCTACCATTGAAACCCTTAGAAGTTAGAATGAGTGAGATGAGTGGAATGCCTCCATGTTCAATATGAATCCATGAATATGTCAATATTCATGGTATCTTTATTTTTTGACGGCACCCTGTATTCTAAGCATGATAAAAACTTGATACCTCAAGAACATGGTAATATGTTGGATTAATCATAACCATTAAATGAAAACTGAAGTAAACCAGAATCAAAATAGGATAATCAAGAATAAGCAAGAATAAACCTATGCTGTCTAAGCCCATAACTTTTCTATAGGTCTGTCCATAGGTCCAAACTTGGGATTGATCCCATAGGTCCATTCCCATGTTATAATCAAGGGAAAGAAATATTCTATGTTTCATTAAATTAATGTTAATGGTGTATCGTAGACCATACCAGCAATTTGCTCAAATTATACGATACACGTAAATTGGACGTAGTCATTTTATCCTATGGTAATACATCCTGATTATGACCTCACAAGTAGTCCCCATGATGGAGAGAGAGACATATGGAAACATATGTAGGCCTAGACAAACTGCCCTACTAGGTCAAACTGTGAACTTGTATCAGACCCCACCAGTGTAGTTTCAAGCTACATCTACAAAGTCAAATAAATCAGCCAGTTCCAGTCCAATATATATTTATATTTATATATGTATATATAACACCTACCTCCTGCCGCAGGGAGTAGGGTCCTTTGATTAATAAATAGCATTTTAATGCTAGGTAGAGTAGGGCACCCAGCATGCATGCTAGGACCCTACTCTACCCGTAAGAAAATATAGAACAAGTAGAGTGTATGAATAATCAGAAATACTGTATTTTTAGGAGAGGTACCAGATCGGTAGTGTTGTAGCAAAGTCCAGAAATTCTTGTTTAAGGACTGTACAAACATTAGGACAATAGTTCGCTGTCTGGTTTAAAACCATTGTGTATAAACAGGGTCCATAATGATATTCAAATCTTCAGCTGCACCCTTAAAACTATTGTGTACATATAGACAAGGCATAACTTGTGAGCATATGACTTTGCTTGCTTGAAAATATGGTCGACAGCTATCAGCCATAATATACTTTCTGACATGAAAGGGAAGTTTATTCCTTTTGTCATACTTGGCTGGTGCGATGCAGTCCCAAACTACCATTGATTATTTGTATTCTCATGTTAAGGAAATTAGCGACCATGCCAATGTTTGTCGGTCCAATACCAACAAAGCTGATTCGGTCTCATTCTTGATTTCTATGTGTTTTAGGTTGTATATCCCAATGGATGCATTTTTATCAAGAAAGATGGAAGGGTTCCCACGATTAATGGTGACAAGTCATCCATATAGCGAAATGCACTTTTAAATCTTTCTATGTCTCTATATCTACCAGCTTTTGCTAGTTTTAGGGATGAATTCTTCTTGAACCGGGCTAAAAAGAGATTACACCAGTTAGGTGAGCATGAGAAACCCATTGGGATGCCCGAACTTTGTCTCCATGTGGTCTCATTGTTACAAAGCCAGTGAGTTCCTTAATGACCAAACATTCATTTCACAAAGCTCTTGACATTTTAACTCAATCCGGTGAGTTTGGTTGTTTGGCTTTGGTGTCCCATTTAACAATGAAACCCTCCCTTTGCTGCTTGATACTCTTTTTGTACCACATTTTAGCTTTGTGGTTCATGGCCTATACGGAATTTGAGCATACTCGGATATAATTTTTTGTATAATGTAGTAGATCTTAGTCTTCCCTTCAAGTGGGATTGATTCATAGCATTTAGCTATGTCGCAACAAAAGACACTAGAAATTACGCTTGGTAAATTGAGAGCCACCTCATATCACGGAATCAATCATCCGGTTCCATTGGAAACCTTTTTGGGCGAGAAAACATTAATATCCTTGGTCTTGTTAGTCGGAGATATCGGGCCAAATGTTGATAATACATTTAAGGCTTTGTGTGATTAAATCTGCAATTTAGGTGAACATCGTATTATGGGCATTAGTAATCCAACGGAAGGTGTTCTTGTGAGCTTTATATATTCCAAGTAGGTATGGAAGTGGTGGTAGCTCATCGGGTAGATGGTCCCATTTCGAGGGATATGAGACAATTCCATAATTAAATCTTTACGTAGGTGCATCCCGCGGAATTTGTCGGGGCAATAAAGTCATGGACTGTTCAATCTTTTAGGCCGCTAAAATCTTAGCTAATCTTGGGCACATGAAGCTCGCGTTATTAGTTGCTTTATCAATGCCCGAAATATCTGAGGTTTCTCTTAACCCATATTAATTCTTTTTATCGCTTCCACATCATCTTGCAAGATGTAATGTCTAATCTTGCCTTTCAGTATTTGAGGTATTACATCATTAATGTCGAGCTCTTTCTCTTAATGAAGTCTCTACCATTTGTAAAGTTCTATGTTCAATATTTTTCAAATTAAATCATTTCACCCTTAAAAAGAGTGTAGAGGATCCTGTCAATAACTTGTACCCATGCACTCATTGATATCCATTTTTAAATGCGGAATATGATTCGGACCCTTCAAGAATAGATTTCCGAGATTTTTGTTGCGTATGATATTGCAATCGATGGTCAAAACGTGCTTGTACTCGGGTCAACGTAATCAATCAAAGCTCTCTTTGGAGCAAGGACAATTAGGTACACGTTTATCTACAAAAAGTATTGAAAGGTTTATAGACAAAATTTGGACAACTTCTCCATGTATTTCCACCCAAAAGTAGTGGTGTTGAGAGCTTCAATCCCTTCTTCACCGAAATCTTCCGGATAATTGGAGATAGGAGATCTTTTATTCGATAGAATCCATCAATCGGAAAAATATGTCAGGATGCACATGATGTGCTTTGTTCTTTTCTTTTATCACCTTACGGATATGAATTACTTTGTTAGTATCAACTTCAAGTTTTCTAGTCGTGTTATCCTCCGGTTCCCGAGCAGTTTGGCAATTAAATAGTATTACATACTAAGAGATAATACATTCTATCTTTACTATAGTAGAATTAAAAGAGTAGAGGCAATGTTGAAAGTCGTATGCTTGGACAAAGGAATAAAAGTTATTCTGGTGTAAAGGCTAGTGTCGTGAGATATGTGCATAGTCATATGCATCGTATGACAGCGTTAATTCCTGAGTTCTGAATCCATAAATGATCACCTAAGGCTAGAAAGCAGACGGTACAATCTGCTATGATCTGCTAAATGGACCATATAATTGTTATGACCTAATATCCGTAATGTAAAAATAGCTTTAACAATTTTGAAGTGCAGTAAAATCGAGAATCTGATAAAGTGACAAGCACTAAATTTAGATGCTTAGAACGTCTAAAAAAGAAACATGTAGTATTAAATCAGAACCCTTTTTAAGAAAAAGGAACTAACCTCGTTCATGCTTCTGTCAGATCTATTGTCTTTGGATCTGCTTCAAATACCTTGGAGGCATTGTTTTTGGTGACGGATGATTCATCAAACCCGCCCTGCATTCTTGTTACCTCAAGGATAGAACTCGAGGTGTTCACAGAGGTCCCTGCATTAACAGAACTGGAGACATCATTTGTTTCCTTTGTGTTCTTAGCAAAAACTCTTGGTGGAAAGTAACTGCCACTTTTGCTGGAAGATGTGGCGCCAACATAACTGTTACTGCCACTAAAGTTACCCTTTTTCCTCCCTTTGTTAAACTGGTTTTTCTTAGGGCCAGGATTCGTCCTAATCTTGTATTCAGTGGGTCGAAGCATCATATCAGCAATCAGAACCAGGTGGTCATTGCCAAATTTGATATTTGGATCACATTTAGGATCCTTGCCGAATTCAATAGCCATATTAGCCATGAGGCCTCGAAACCTCATATATGCTATCTGAGCAATAACAGCTTTTTTCAGATTATTGGTCAGCAGATTAACCAGTGCAATGAAGGCGTTGGTGCATCCCTTTGCATACTCCTCAGGGAAAACCATGTCAAGGTTGTTCAGCAGGAACCAGATCGCTTGGTCAAACCAGGTGATGTTATCACCACATGCATCATCCATAGGTGGCATATCACATGCGCATTTAATGTATGGAGCAAAGGACCTCCAGATTTTTCTCAGAATGAAATCTTCCTTCAGATTGACGCCCATGGCCATATGATTCTTTTGGTTACAATATAGACCATTGGGGCATGGGCAACTTTTGTTAAACATTTGAGTGATAAAGGGAACTAAGATTTTTTCTTTCTCCATATTGTACTCCCCTTTATCAATTATTTTGTATTCTTTTTCCATCATGGTGTCAGCGATATGCGCCATGAATTTCCATGCCCTCAGAGCGATATAGGTGCACAAGTTCCCATGGTGCCTTTTTTTCAGTACTGATCATACTCTTCACCAAGTGCCTCCACAACATGTGAAGGAATCATAGGAAAAAGTGTAGTGTTGTTTAAGTCTAGTCTGTCCTCATCATCTATTTCCATCATATCCCCTTCTATCTCGTGGTTGTGTTATCCGTGTAGTGCGCCTCGGCTTTCCTCGGAAGGTATAGTATGAGCGGTGTTATCAATGATGTTGCTTTCAAGGCCGAGGAAGTAAGCGCTAAGCGTTTCCCACAATCGATCACTAGCTTTTTCTACCACTTTTTTTCTTTGTGGTGGCTTTTTTATAGCTTGCTTGACATTCTTTTTCTGGCGGAATTCACGCATGATAGGCTTGTCTTAAGCGGCTTTTCGGTAGCCTCAAATATCTATGCTTTGCAATTCTATTTCAGCATCGGTTCGTGCACACTGCAGAAGACTTATATCTCTATATGTGTCGTCAATTATCTTGATGTAATCAAATGCCTTCAATCATATATCGCCTAGTGAAGTGAAAGATAACACATTCTTTGGAGAATCGCTCCACATTTTTTCAACTTTGCTCCAATGTACGAATAATGCCCATCTTGCCTCCAATGAGATTGCATCAGGAAAGAAGGTTTCAAGATTATTCATCATAAACCAGAATACATGATCAAACCATAAAATACCCTTTATCGTACATTGATAATGAGGGTGTACACACTTACGGTACGGTATGGCCTTCTCGGTTAGGCCATTTGTGTTATGATCCGCTTTTCTAGATTTTCCTATTTGTAGATCACGCTTTATATTGACCATCATAGGTGCACCTGCACATTTATCCGGATCAAACATGGTCAAATTGAAATTTTCTATTGCAATATCATGTTCGATAATTTTGTGCCCTTTTCTAGCCAAAGCAGCCCATCTTTCTGCTGTGATGTTAAATGGCTCATTTCTTTCAATCAAACAAAATAGAAATAAGCTTCGGAGGAATTGGTGCCAATAGATTATATGATTGAATATCCCACATTTTATGGTCCTTATCTGCTGATAATAATTCCACTGTTCTCCTAGGGACTATCGGTGTGGGATACTTAGTGAAAAGCTTTGATGGATCATTCTGTTTTTCTGCTTCCTGATTCACCTTCTCTATTGAGATATCAGTAGCTTCTTTAGTTAACTTGATCCCTGCCAGTTTCGGATGCACCTCAATTATCTTGATGTAATCAAATGGTCTACTTTTCATTTTGAGTGCTAAAACACCAAGCCACTCACTGAATCCCAAGTAAGCCACAGCAGACAATCTATAATCTGTTAAATTCGTTTCAAGTTCGATAATTCTCTTGTGCATGCCTTCGTTATTGAGGCAACAAAGTATGGTTTGAATTGCCTTATTGGGAATCTGGCAGTTTAGTGAAGGATAGCCAAGCTTCCTAAGTTCTGGAACCCACAACATTTCTAAATCATTGTGCTCCTTTGTCCCTGTAGGCTGCACCACATGCACGATAATTATGTGTATTAGATATAAAGAGTAGATTAAATCAGTACATTTGTATAATTCAATCCAAATTACAACTCATTATAGTCCTAACTTGTAATATAGAATAGTAAATGTGAAAAACATTTTTGAGAGTATCAGTAAAGGCATTCATGTTGTAAGTCAAGTGAGCTCATAGGCTGACTCTAGAGGGTATGGGTATCAAGTCCTAGAACTTGTTAACGGAAGTTTCAGCATATATACTCTATCTTTATACTAGGGTCTTATCTAGCAAAAGAACTTACTACTACTAACTTGGTCTCTTGACCGAAGCTAGAGAGAGTCTGTCCTGGCACTACCCAGGCCCATGTTCTCTTGAGTCAAATGTGGACAGTAAGTAGAAAAATTCAGTTTATACTTATGAAGTAGGCAGGACAAAAATCATTTTCCTGTGAGGATATGATGTTAAGCTGATGTCTCCATTTGGAATTCAGAAATGTCTAAGTGTAGACAAGAGGAAAGAATGATAAACAGAACCCTTTTCCTTTGTTCAGATCCTTCAAGCAGTTAACTTGTAGTTGCTCTCTCATGTATTAGAGAACATCTCACAAGTAATTGTAAAGCCATATGTTGTTGGCTCAAGAGACATGTATGTCTCTCAGACTCTTTGTTATATGAGTGTGGATCCAATAAAGAAAGTACATTCTTACCTTTAAAACTGCATATAAGGAAGCCAGTACCATAGAGACAAGATAAATCCTTAATCACCATGCACGATGTTTGAGAGCTTGGCCTATTCTTCGATGTTGGTGAAGGAAACACAAATATCATAAGTCAGATAATCAACTTAATTTATTTGTTCATTACCATAGTGTAGTATATTTAAGTCTTTCAGACCTATTCTGAGTCCATGGTTAAGAATCAGATTCTTATGGATGATATGTCCTTACTAGTATTATGAAAAAAGCCGTTAAAAGGAAATTTAAATAGCTTTTCTTGGAATGTTCCACCACGTAGATCAGCACTTAAAATCCATCACTTGTATTTACGAGCAGCATCCATACTAAAAACTGTTTTTAAGCATGCTAACAAAATTGTTCCTTATATTATATTGTATTACTACATGGTGCCCACAAAATATGGTCGATATGTTCATATTCTTTGTAGATCGGTTAAAGCATCTATTATATGCTATAGATCTCGATGTGAGCCAAAAAGGAATATATATCATGGCAATTCTATTGTAAGTACTCAAAGCGAGATAGAAAAGAAGGAAAATATATGGTTCCATCTTGGTGATAAAAGAAATGAGTAGTCTTCACTCCAAAGGATTATCGGCAATTTCCAATTGAAGAGTTCGATCCGTGTGGTCCATAGTACATATATCCATCACATAAACATGAATCGAAAGGAGGGTCTCCCGTTACACGCAACCAACGGACATACATTAGCAAATCTATGGTAATGATGAGAGGGGTCGTCGAGGGTAAGCAAGGGAGATAGAGCCTCGATTTTTTATCCTGCTCCTTTAGATGCATGAATGGATATAAGAATTTAAATAAAGTACTTGGTTTGCATGCATGGAAATAAATATATTTTATGTGCGAAACTTAAGAAAAAAAATAAAGTAAAGTAGAGTAAACTATAGTAGAAGCCTTCTTGCAAAAATGTGACTCTAAGATCTGTGGTGGCTGAGATATTTCGTCCAATACATGTTGAGAACTGAAATTAGTTAGTTATGCTAAAAAGAACCTCTTGTGTGGCTTTGTAGCATGTAATAGGGTCCTCCCATATCGCTTGAAAGGACTATTTGGATTGTTGTAGATAGGATTGTTTTTGGATCTTACGCCTCTGTTATAGCTTTGGCATTTGCGACTCTAGCTAAACACCTCTTAATAATCTCGGCGACATTGGCATTTTTTACTCGTGTAGCAAATCTTGTTTCTAGGGATCCGATATCTTTCGGGTGCCTTATTCTTTGCCCCAGGTGGCCTCGGGACTTAAGCTTCACTCCACTCATGTTTGTGATGGCCGGAATGGAGACGGCGAGATAGAAGAGTATGATCTGAGAAATGAAGGAATATGATATGAAAGGAAGACTACTACCTCAAAAGCGGCACCCATTAATGCTGGAATTCCCTCCAATTTGGTCTTACATGTCAGTGGTTGAATCTGGGACATATCTCTAAATAAGAGCGGTTTGCATTTTTCGCGCCTTGAGGTATCACCCGGTGTCTTCTTATTCAATGCATTCGGCCTAGTTAGGCTTTGGTCCAAAACCCTAAGGTCATTTGAATACAAAATATGTATTTAATTCTACGATTGAAACCCTTAGAAGTTAGAATGAGTGAGATGAGTGGAATGCCTCCATGTTCAATATGAATCCATGAATATGTCAATATTCATGGTATCTTTATTTTTTGACGGCACCCTGTATTCTAAGCATGATAAAAACTTGATACCTCAAGAACATGGTAATATGTTGGATTAATCATAACCATTAAATGAAAACTGAAGTAAACCAGAATCAAAATAGGATAATCAAGAATAAGCAAGAATAAGCAAGAATAAACCTATGCTGTCTAAGCCCATAACTTTTCTATAGGTCTGTCCATAGGTCCAAACTTGGGATTGATCCCATAGGTCCATTCCCATGTTATAATCAAGGGAAAGAAATATTCTATGTTTCATTAAATTAATGTTAATGGTGTATCGTAGACCATACCAGCAATTTGCTCAAATTATACGATACACGTAAATTGGACGTAGTCATTTTATCCTATGGTAATACATCCTGATTATGACCTCACAAGTAGTCCCCATGATGGAGAGAGAGACATATGGAAACATATGTAGGCCTAGACAAACTGCCCTACTAGGTCAAACTGTGAACTGGTATCAGACCCCACCAGTGTAGTTTCAAGCTACATCTACAAAGTCAAATAAATCAGCCAGTTCCAGTCCAATATATATTTATATTTATATATGTATATATATATACAAGTTTTTGTACTATCAACGGGATAAAACAAAGGGAAAATTACAAAATGCCCCTATATCTCGCCAAAATTACCAAAATACCCTTAGAAATGTTGAGTTTGGCTACATTATGATAATAACTTCTTTGTGACTGATCAAACATAAAAATGGTTTTCACAAAACATAAAAGTAATAGTGAGATATGTCCAAGGCGGTAGAATCATCTAAAACGGAGTTGGAATCTTCAAGTTATGGTGCTTTAAATATGGATTTTAAAAACAGCTCAAAAGAGCATAACTTGTGAATTTCAACTCTAATTTAGATAAGTTTGAACTTGTTGGGAAGATTCTATCATGGTTTACAACTATTGTGAAGACAACTTTTGCATTTGATGAGCTGCAAAAATTATATTACTATATTACCCAAAATGCCCTTCATTTGAGAGGCAATGTTGTAACTTTTGAAAAATATAGGGGACTTTGGTAATTTTTCCTAAAACAAAATGGGTATAAGACTTTGGTATTGTCGAAGCCTGTAATGACTTTACAATCAATGCAAGTGGCATATAAAACTCAAAAGGGCAAAGGTGCCCAAATGGTATGATTTAAAATAGCAATTCTTTCCTCCAAAAGCTTTCCCTTTAGGGTTGAAACAGGAATAGTATTCTTGATCTATTTGTCCGGCATAGCGGCCGAATTGATTCCAATGAACACAATGAGGAGATTTAATTGTATTCAGAAGAATGTTTTACATCATGACTTGCAAAAGTTAATGGTGAACTGAAGAATGTTTTACATCATGACTTGCAAAAGTTAATGGTGAACTTTTGCAATAGCCAAACTCCTGTGGATGTGATGTTTATTTCATCCTTGAATTTGGTATTCCAACATGGTAAGTCCCAGAGCCACCCAAAATAACCTACATTATTAGAATTAGATGAGGGGTGAAGGTTGATTGCCTTGCTTTTATGGAATCCAAGTTATCCAAACTCATGCACATGAGTAATAACTTATTAAAGCAGGAGCAAAGCAAATCCAAATTGGAACATGGAGCAAAGCAAATCCAAATTGGAACATACAATGTTCTTGAATTCATGCAGCTACAAACGAGATAGATGCCTTGCCTTCTCTTGTTTCTCACGTTCAAGGCTAAATGGCTTAATGAATGCTGCTTAAAAACAGAAACTCCCAAACTTTTTTAATGTGACACATTTCCGCATTCATTCATTCATTCTAAGTTGCCAGCTATAAAAATATGTTCCGTTGCTAGATTGCACAAGCGAGTAATCTCTATAAATCCATTTTGTACTTTTTTACATGTACAGAAAATGCGTTTTGCTTGGGCTTGAATGCGTTTTGCTTGCGCTTGTGCGTAAAATCCTTGTCAACGGTAAGCTAAGACAATCGAGATGCTATATCATCTAGACAATAACCAAGACGACCTTTGTATTTTTGGATGTCCTCGAGCCCTTTGTTCCTTTATTGGCCTTCAAATTATGAGCCGGCATTTCCATCTTAGCCTTGCACTGGAGACAGACAGAAAAAATTCAGCCCCTCTTATTGTTGTAAACTAGTTGACTACTTTCTAGCTGAGTTTCCTTTGCCAGATGAAGTGCAGGTTCATGCTTGTACGGTTATGCTTCAACAGATAAGTTTGCAAAAGATTAGCTATTCCATTACAAAATGATTCAAGTGGACAAATTCTTGCATACCAAACGTACCTCAGCAAGAAGGGTGGCTAGATCATCTCTATTTGCCAGAGATACCTTCACTTTATTGCCTTGGAGTGCAGTCTTCCCTGTATCTTTAACCAAATGGGAAGGCAATACTGAAGTGCTTGCTCGAGCAAGTGCTCGTGATTTGTCACCCAATGGACTCTTTGGCTGAAGGAATACTGGAGTGCTTGTCCGTACTGAAGTGGTTGCTCGAGCAAGTGGTCGTGATTTTTCACGTGATGGAGCCTGAAAAAGGAAACAAAAGCCTTGACCTCTTATAAACAGAAACATTAATGGTCTCATAGACAGAATCCAACAATAAACCTTTTCCCCATTTGCCCATGAAACTGGAATGAAAATGATCACCTTAGATTTTACATTTTTCAATGCCTTCAATATTTCTATTCTGCTCAAGCTGATCCTTGGACTTCTAATTTTGGTGCCTCGGTAATTAAATGCTGGGGCGCTTGCTCGTATGCCATTCTGCAATTTTTGGATGTCCCTGGAAAACGGGTATCCAGGAGTCTGCACTGGCACAGATCGTGAGACTCGAGGCCTTTTCCCCATAACCCAGAGCTCCCCTTTGCTGCAATTGCTTCAATAGATTCACTATTGCCTTTGGCAGCAGACTTGGATGTTGGGTCTAAGCAGACTTGTAGATAAGGGGCCACGGCTTTTGTTCTTTGTCAAAACACAGACGACAAAATCAGAGTTAATAATTCAAAAGTTGTAGATCTTATCTGCGAGTGCGCATATCTTTTACTGTGGCACACAGTAAATTGACTTCTGCGCCCCAATTTTTAATCGTGTGACACAGAACTGATGGTCAAACAATACAGTAACTGGCATTGCTTCATTGATCAACAAGTTCCATGATACAATGAAGTTAGCTCGGAACGTCACAACCACTTACCACGGACTCAAATATTACACTCTGAAAGGCACAATTCCATTTGCAGGAAAAGTTTACATTTCTGTATTTTATAGCAGCACAAAATCTATGTTAAGATGAGAAATATCGGTTGACATGCTGTAACCCTCAGTCTTCAACTCGCCGTATTTCTCTCATCATTATCCGGTTGCCTGTGACATAAAAACCAAGGAAAGATGGATCTACAACCTGTTTTCCCTTCTTCTTCTTCTTACCACCTTTTGATCCATTTTCGAAATCACTGGCAAAGCTCTCCTCAGCTTTATTAGAGCTTTGAGAGAGGCCTTTAGACTTATCATCAATTTTCTTGCCAAGAGATTTTCCTCTGCGCACCTCATCTTTTAACTGCGTCACTAATATTGAAAACAGAATAAATAGCTGCAGGAGGTAAGCTTTCTCTCCTCCTAAGAAATTCAGACTTCCACCTTAGGACTACGGCCCAGATACTCAGTTATCTACTCACCAGCTTCCACAGATGAAGGCAATGACACACAAAACTCGAGCAGAGTCACATCTGAGATATTGGCCAAAGGAGCATTCTTATTAGAAGTGCGACACATAAGAAGCATGGATCTTATGCAAGTAAATATACATAATAGATACCATCATTCCCTGTGAGCTGCTGTATCTGGATCTCACACCGAAATGCTTGGCCATCTGCACTAGCTGCTAACACCTTTTAGCTGCTAACACTTTTGAAGGGGCATCATCTGGATAATGTAAGGTAATTAGTCAGAAATTCTGAGAACTGATGGATCATGAAGAAACCTAGGAATACCTTTTTTGCTAAGGGCCTGCTTTTTCGACTTTGAGGGAACCGTATTTGCCTTTGAAACCACAGGGGATGAAAAAGAAGGGAAATTCGAAGCACCTGGTCACATATGGGATGAACCTGCAGCCAAATTTGCAATAATGGAGCACAGGAAATTCCGTTTCAAGAATAAAAATTGTGGCATAGGATGCCGACCATCGAAATGCAATGCTGCTTCTCAAATCCGCTCTGCCATGCTCATTGTCTTATGGAGTGGAATCTCCTAAGAGAATCAGAGATAATAGTCCGGCCGAACCAAGCTTAGAAGATCCGGCCGACCCAGCAGTCGGTTCCATTCTCATTCTCTGCTTTCGAAACAATCGAAGGAAACAGGCCCCTTTTTTTCTTTTCTTTTTTTCCTCCAATGGAATGGACCTTGGGAGTGCCACCTCGTGGGGTGCCTTGCCGCCTTCTCGCGCCGTAAATATCGGACACTGACATGTTATACCCATGGGCATATCCGTGGTATATCCGTGTGTTTGACATGTTATAGCCACGCCCAAAAAAAATACACGGCGTTTTTGTGGACTTAGCCGATTTTTTGCCATTTAAGGCTGGGTATAACATGTCAGTGTCCGATATTTCTGGCAGGCCAGCTTTCTTTTAAAGTTTTTTGACACGTCCTAAAAAAATTAAAGACATGTCATGTCACAATTAAATGTGTTCCTTTAGGGGCTTTAATTTTATTGGCGGCCAAGATTAAATCTTTTAAATCAGGGGCCTAAATCAAAAGCCCCAAATAAGGGGGCTGCGGGGGGGGCATCCGAGGTGGCTTCGTTTTGGCCGTCGATCTTAAAGAGCGGTCAAGGCGGTGACACCACACCATTATAAGGGGGTGCTTATGATGAATTGAGGTGGCTACCCTAGGACCGTCGGATCTCAAATCAACTGGGCCGGCGGGAGGGAGGGAGGGGGGCGACACCTCGGCGTCTATGTATAAGGGGGCAGCTTATATAATTGTATATATATAACAGATATATATATACAAGTGATTGTACTATGAGGGAGTGTACAAATTTTGAGTCATTCAGTGAAGATTCTATAAAGATTCTCTAAGATTTTCAAGGCTTAGAAAAAAATTTCCTAGATTCTCGAAGATTTTTCGAAGATTCTCTTAGATTCTTCTACATTCTCTTGAGATTCTCACAGATTCTTTAAGATTCTCCTGAGTTTCCCCTAGATTCTCAAAGATTAACCAAATTTCCCTCTAGATTCTCCAAGATTCTATGTAGGTTCTCCTAAATTCCCATAGATTCTATGAAGATTCCCCTGCAAAACACCTCCCATGTGAAAGATTCCCCACGATTCCACAAAGATTCTTAATATTCTACAAAGATTCCTCTAGATTCTCTAAGATTATATATGAATTTTATGTAGATTCCCCTAGATTCTTTTAGATATTATGTATATTCCTCTAGATTCCATTAGATCTAAGTACATTCCCCTAGATTCTCCAAGATTCCATTAAAGATCACGTAGATTCTGAAAGACTTTACGAAGATGTGCTTAGATTCTGCTAGATTTTCTAAGATTCTCTTAAGATTCCCATAGATTCCCTAATTTTGTTAAGATTCCTCTAGATTCCCCAAGTTTCTTCAAGATTTTATCAAAATCCCCTAGATTCTCAAAGGTTTTATAGAGATTTGCTTAGATTCTTAAAGATTCTCTTGTGATTCCCATAGATTCCTCAAGATTCTATTGAGATTCCTTTACAGTCTTTAAGATCCTATGAAAATTCTCTTAAATTTCCATAGATTCCATAAAATTCCAAGATTCCAAGAAGATTCTTAGTATTCGATCATATTCGCTTCAACTACGACGAACGATATCAAAGCACTACTCATTGGAAAGCTCTCGATGAGAGGAATCCAATGGCATAGGCCCCACCTTCATCCGACCCCTTTGCTGCAAGTTACGGGCCTTTGAATATAATTATTAAAAAGAAGCTTCCTCGAAATTCCTTTCATAAATGTTGGTGCCACCTCATTACTTTTTTATTAAATGAGGATGCCACCTCAACTCCTTTAATTCTCCTAGATTCCCCAAGATTCCAAGTACATTCCCCTAGATTCTCCAAGATTCCATTAAAGATCACGTAGATTCTGAAAGACTTTACGAAGATGTGCTTAGATTCTGCTAGATTTTCTAAGATTCTCTTAAGATTCCCATAGATTCCCTAATTTTGTTAAGATTCCTCTAGATTCCCCAAGTTTCTATGTAGATTCTCCTAGATCCCCTTAGATTCTATGAAGATTCCCTTAGATTCTTCAAGATTTTATCAAAATTCCCTAGATTCTCAAAGGTTTTATAGAGATTTGCTTAGATTCTTAAAGATTCTCTTGTGATTCCATAGATTCCTCAAGATTCTATTGAGATTCCTTTTTACAGATCTTTAAGATCCTATGAAAATTCCCTAGATTCTCTTAAATTTCCATAGATTCCATAAAATTCCAAGATTCCAAGAAGATTCTTAGTATTTGATCATATTAAGCTTCAACCACGACGAGCGATATCAAAGCACTACTCATTGGAAAGCTCCCATGATGAGGAATCGATAGCATAGATAGCCCCCCTCTTTGCAGATTCACGGGCCTTTGAAGATAATTATTAAAAAAAGCTTCGCCGAAATTCCTTTCATAAATGTTGGTGCCCCCTCATTACTTTTTATTAAATGAGGATGCCACCTCAACTCCTTTAATAAATAAATTGCAACTTAATAAAAACTTAATGGCCAAGATTTCTCTTGCCCTTTTGATCAAGGGCGTAGATTGGCCACACCAAAGACACCTTTTAGGGACCTTCCTTGCACCTTCCATAAAAATGAAGGGCTACGATTTTGCCTTCCCCCCTTGATCCGATGGTTTAGAGGCATGGTGCATGCCCCATGCATGACCCCATGTAGATCCTAAGGCCATAGCTGTGCCACCTCATTGGCCCCCAAATAGACGGTCTAGATTGATTTGAATATGTAAACAATCCAAGGTACATCGTTTCCCATGGACACATAGAATAATTATATATATATTATGATATATATATACAAGTTTTTGTACTATGAATGGGTATATGACCTATGGTTTACGAAGATGTGGAAGTAAAATCAAGGCTTATATAGATCAGTATCTAATATTATAGTGGAAAACATTGTCATATAGGTTTTATTCTAACGTATAATAATTTTAGAGAAGATTTCATGTAAATTTTGGCGTTCCTTCTATATGCTGATCATAATGTACACGAGAAATCCACTAATTTATTGTTGTCATGGGGTGAATTCATTCTTGTTTTTTAATCCACATCCTATTTGAGATTTGCTTTGCTTTCTCAATTACCTCAATTATCTTATCTTACAAAAGGGAGTATGTTCAATCACCATCTTGGAGATTCCACTAAACACTAATTATGTCATTTCTTAGCCAATTAGAAGATCCTCTTGAACTCTACATGGCCAAAAACCTATAGTTTTTGTCACAAAGAAAAAATATGGCCACGTTGCAAAATGATTTTTAAGTAGCTCATTTCTGTATGGAAAATATTCTTGGTTTCTTCCTCCAAAAATAAAATAAAGTTTATTGTATATGACTAATAGCAAATGTTCTCAAATGGGTATGTGGAAGGCCTAATAGTGAATATATCTCTCAAGGAATACCTCCTGAGCCCGGCAAAGAAATAAGTGATATATATCTTTGTGAGAGTATAGTCGGACAAAAGTTTTGAAATTGCCATATATTAAGCCATTTCTTTTATTAGCAAGTTCCTCCACTTGTTGAGCATATAATGTTAAGACACTAGGAACAACATCTACACTAGAAAATAATATCGCTTATTAGTTTTAAACCATTTAATCATTACATTTTTAAAACCACTTATCGGCACCAAATTCATTCGGTTGTTTGACAAATAATGCTTGATTTAGAAGGCTTAATTTATCCTTTTTTTTTTTGTTTTTCCCATGAAGATGGATTGTGAGTGTTTTATGCTCACGCCGAGTTGACAAATAAAAGAATAAGAATTGTGTTTGGTCATATTATGAGCTAAGAATCTAAACAAGCACAAAAATTTTACTACAACCAAATAAATTATGAAAATGTGTTTATTTTGACACGAATAAAAAGTCACATTTTGTTGAAACCTTGAGCAAATGATATAGGATCCGTGAATCTCTTTCGACATCTTGTTGTCTTGCTAAATACAATTGCTTAGCACAAAGGACATCTCTTGCTAAATACAATTGCTTAGCACAAAGGACATCCAAAGATTCGTGGACTTGTTAAATACAATCGCTTGGAATAAAAGACATCTAGACAAATTTTACTACATGTGGGAGAACGGAAGTATCAGACAGTGGCAAGCCCTGAATACGCTACTTTAAGGTTTCTGAATTTATGCAGTAAAACGAATACAGCAACGAATATATATAACAGTTAAAAGTCTATCATAGAAATGGTATTTTGATGCTTATTTCTAAGTGCAATCTCACGTATATTATCAACTTTCAGTTGCATGTCAAAAAATGGAGTCTATCTGCACAAACAACCTACATGAATGATGTAGAGTACTTAAGCGCTCACTAGAAGAACGTGGCAATAGCCATGCAAACTGCATTTAAGAACACATTTGTCCAACTTCAATAAATATTCAGACTTGTTTAAATTTACTACAAACATATGAGATCTACTAAAACTAGCAAGTGTCCAAGCAAAACTAGCATCCGGCAAGACTAATGAGGTGAATATACATGTCTGCCATTTGTTGTAGCGGCCAGCAAAATTTCCAAATAAACAAAATGCAAGTCGTTCTCCAAATTGCAATGCAACGAAACATTGTCTCTTGGACTACAAATGGTTGCGGCAAAATCACATGCAAGCCCAAATTGGATCTGTTGTATCAATTATATCAGGGCATCTAACACTTTGAAAGTCCATTAAGTGTGCCTGGTAATGGAAAAATGGACTCTAAACTCGATAGTCAAGCCCAACGCCAGAAAGTCTTTCGACCTACATATTCACTAACTGCATCCACTAAATTAGGGCCCAAAGCAAGCAACCACCGCAGTTTAAAACAGAGTCTCGAGATATGTGCAAACCTAGCATGAGACAAAGAACCTAACAACATAATGCAAATTGCCGCCTAATTAATCTTCAAAATCCTACCTAGCGCCATAAGATACATTAAAAGCTGCTTTTGCACCAAGGCTAGGAAGACACTTTGCATTTGTGCAAGGCAAAGCCTAAACCAAATCAAAATCATTTTGAAAGCTTACCAAGTATAACCTCGCTAGCATCGCTCATCAAAAGAGATAATCAAAGATGGGTGTAGCGTAGTTTCGCCATCACCGCCAATGCAAAGACACAAAGACATGCAAAAACTTGAAAATTGAAGGCTTCACATCTCAACTTTAAAAGGCGGGCCACAAATACCGCATGGACATTATCGCCTCGGGATTTTCCGGTGTGGGTTTTCTTCAAGAACTGCTATTACAAGTAAAGGGTTTGATATTCATGGCATCCGTGAATTTTGCATATCACTCTTTTTACCATTCTCGCAATAAAGAGGCACAGAAGTTAAGTAATGCCACTAATTATAAGTAAATAAAAGTGTCTTTTGTTGCGCTCAAATGCAAACTTTGCATCAAAAAAATGTTACCAGCTTCAAAATGATCGGTGAGATCCTTATCTGCACATTCCCGACACGATTTAAACTCGAAGTCGCAAAACGATGGTTCACACAAGTCAAGACAAAAGGTGAAACCCTAATCTTAAGGGGAAAAGAGAGGATGGAATTTAAAGACTAGCAAGATTATCTTGAAGATGATTGTGAAATGAGGAGATCAAATCAATACAAAGAATCACAAATGTGCAACTTGGGATCAAGAAAAACTTTAGCTTCATGTGTCCAAAGACAACATAAAATAAGAGGAAGGTACCACTCGCCTTTCAGGGGGCCCAACTACCTTAAGGCAGCTTTTATGAACTTCCAGCCCCTTTTAAATACCTTGCATGTGGATATAGGAGCTCATTAAACTCGTAAGAAATGTGCTCAAACAAAAAGAAGCTGATTCAGAATTAAGGCAAACAGTGCTGACTTTTTTTTTGTTCCGGCACCACTAAATAGTAATAGGAAAAGGGAGACAGAATGGTCCGCTTTCACTGGGGGCAATCAGAAAATGGCCAAAAAGGTTAGAGGAAAACAGAGATAGAAATGGAAATTCGGAATGGCGCCAAGAGAACTCACAACAACATGAGATGGATATAATTCCAAAGAGCCCAAGTATCCAAACATAGCATAAAGATCTTAAATAGAACAATATTAAATTTTTATCTCCTACTAGAACATTACAATCTTATCTCCTACCACACAATCAAAGTACTTCAAAGGATTTGCTACATTCCCAACTTCATCACTTCTTTCTTTTTTAAAATTGCTGAATCGTAAAGCAGAATCTATTTAGAGGCAGAAATGAGACAACTATAAAGTTATAATAACTTTATATTGCATTTAAATGTCGCTTAAAGGAATGAAGAAATCCATGGTAGAATTAGAAACGAGGTAGTACAACAACGTCCCCTACATTGTCTGCATCTTAACAATTCCAAATTAGTGTTGGGTTTGAACAGGACTAATTAATCGGGATAGCTATCCTTGTATTATCATCTTTTACTTTTCACAAGACCGCTCAATTGCTTTGATCAAGAATCATACCGTTCGTAAAGTTGTTACCACTATTAAGACCCAGTCTCCATCAAAGTTGGCCTTAAAATATAGCCCATGATTTACCATAGCTGAACAGAACAGATGTTAAAAAACTCTGAAGTAAGGTTCTAACAACAATTAAGACAGATGCATGTAAAGCCATGTAATGTCGAACCTGTAAGTTTGTAATATGCCCTTTGAACCACGGCATTACCATCAACTAGTATCATTCTATCTTTTGTCGGGACTAAGTTGTTGTTTTCATCCTTAGCTCGGAATCAATTTCATCATATGGGAGGCTATGTGACGCGTGAGCACTTTGAAACCTAAAACAGATCAAGCATATTCATGTCCTTTAGAATTTACAAATCGTAAACTGCTTTATATATTGCTCACATTTGTAACCCTCCGGGTCGGCTCTAGATAATTGAGGGTTGCTCTATTCTCGATCATTATGCTTTGCCTCAGCCACCCTTTACAACATCGAGATGTCTAGACTTGCAAAATGCAAAACCAAATAGCTACGCCTAATGAAATTAAAGCTATCCCAATAGGGAAAGCAATGGAACAATCCACAAATAGACGGCCACAAACCCCAGTAATAAGACATTCAATGCATAAAACCTGATAGAATTTAACATGACCATCAAAACCTAGACAATCAATGATTGGAATCATAAGGGCATTTGTAATAGCCGCTACCGGTGCAAGGGGACACATTCCAGAATATGGAAAAATAGCCACCTTTACAACATCGAGAGATGTCTAGACTTGCAAAATGCAAACCTGGCTGGTGCCGTTCGCAAAGTGCAAAACCAAATAGCTCGCCTAATGAAATTAAAGCTATGCCAATAGGGAAAAGGATGGAACAATCCACAAATAAGCAAAGATGGCCAATTTAACCCGCGGTAATAAGACATTCAATGCACAAAACCTAATAGAATTTAACATGACTATCAAAACCTAGACAATCAATGATTGTAATCATAAGGACATTCAGAATACCGCCGCCACGCAAGGGGGGACACATTCCAGAATATGCAAAAATAGCAAGGGACACATTCCAAAGACCTTTTAATATTACATCAAAATTAAATGCCTTTACTTGCTCCTAAGAGATTATTAGATCGTGCAAATGTCATGTGATTTGATATTTACCAAATAGAATATAATGTTACATCATCTATCAGAGCTTTCAATGGAACATCAATGGACCTTGCAAAGAAAGAATGAAGTTAATTACCACAAAGATTCAATCGTGAACTAAAATTGTAGAAACTTTTGAATGTTTGCATATGCAAAATGGCCCCATCCTACAACCTCGTTAAAAGCCCATTAGTTCCTTCTCCGTGAGTTAAATGAAACCGAATGGATATGGAAACTGAATGGACCTTGACAACGGATGCAAAAATTATCATCCAAAATAATCATGCAAAATCGAACCGACCAACATCCAGCCAAGAAGACTAGAACCGAAAATGAATTTTCATAAAAGAAATTCGTGAATACGATAAATAAGAAGAAAGATAAGGAAATCAGACATCAATTTTTAGTAGTTTTGTTGCCTTCAAGCTTTCTAAACGAAATGAGGGGCGGCGGCTTGACGGCTACGTGACACGGTGACCATTTAAAGGCATAGAAGGCCGGCTCCATATCTGAAAACCCGGAGTGATTGAAGACCTACACTAAACATATTCGAGATGCAACAGCCTTCACATTTCTAACACAATGAAGAACCCTCCCCGAATGAAGAGCTCAAAAATCCGCTTCTTTTTTTTTTTCCTTACTCTCCGAGAGGACCCTAGCTATGGCGGACCTCCTAATTGTGGCTCTAAATAACACTCTAGCAAATAATCGCACAAGGAAAAGAGAGGCAAGCCAAGTGTTCCGCGTTCTATTTTTCTCCTCACGCCAATTCACAATAATTAGCAATTAAATGCCTTGCCACACTGCCATCACCGCACCTCATAAAAAATTGCCATCTTCGATCCTTCCTTCCATTGTCAGCCTTTTTTCAGACTTTCTAGCCCCAACCTATTCCATAGGCGCAGGCGTGGGCAACAACCTTGTCGACACTTAGACCACTGGAACTCCTCCTATTTAATTCCCTTATCAAGGTATACAAACCTATATCAAGTGGCTATGTCTCACCATTTATGGACCTAAAATAGACCTTTTAGATATGATAAATGCCTTTAACCTAAATTCACAAGGCTTTATCTCACCCATCGATCTCACACACCGCCAACCCAAGCAATGACACCTCAAGCTCCACCCACAATTGAATGATCTTTTTTCATTAACGGCCAAGATCAAATCCCAAATTCGACGGGTAGAGATCAAAAGCCCCTAAATAAGGGCCTTTTGTATGAGCGGCCAAGATCAAACCCCCAAATCCAAGGGCTTAGATCAAAAGCCCCAAATAAAGGGGCCATTTATGATGGCATTTAATATCATTGACTTTTTGGATGACCTAGATCAAATCCCTAAATCCAACTACCACGTCAAAAAGCCCCAAATAAGGCAAGGCACCTTCCTTGCACCTTCCTAAAAGAAATCAAGGCCACGATTTCTCACATGCCCGATCGGACGGCCCGGGGATGGGGTGCATGCCCCATGCATGCCCCATGCATGCCCCCCATCAAATCCAGGGCTATTAATCGCTGACACCTAGAAAATCGACAGTCACGAGATGAATCTCTACCCACACTCAACCCCCCATAGGACCCATAAAATAATTGTATATATATAAGAGATATATATATATATATATACAAGTGATTGTACTATGAGGGAGTGTGCAAATTTTGAGCCATCCACTTAACCCAAATTTCTTCTAGATTCTCCAAAATTCTATGTAGATTCTCCTAAATTCCCATAGATTCTATGAAGATTCCCTGCAAAACACATCCAATTGAAAGATTTCATAAGATTCCACAAAGGTTCTTCTAGATTCTTAAGATTCTACAAAGATTCCTCTAGATTCTCTAAGATTGTATATAGATTTTATGTAGATTCCTTTAGATATTATGTATATTCCCCTAGATTCCATTAGATCTATGTACATTCCCCTAGATTCTCCAAGATACCATTAAAGATCATGTAGATTCTCAAAGACTTTATGAAGATGCACTTAGATTTTGCTAGATTTTCTAAGATTCTCTTAAGATTCCCATAGATTCCCTAATTCTATTGAGATTCCTCTAGATTCCCCAAGTTTCTATGTAGATTCTCCCAGATCCCCTTAAATTCTATGAAGATTACCCTAGATTCTTCAAGATTTTATCAAGATTCCCCTACATTCTCAAAGGTTTTATAAAGATTCGCTTAGATTCTTAAAGATTATTTGTGATTCCCATAGATTCCTCAAGATTCTATTGAGATTCCTTTACATTCTTTAAGATCCTATGAAGATTCCCCTAGATTCTCTTACGTTCCCATAGATTCTATAAAATTCCAAGATTCCACGAAGATTCTTAGTATTCGATCATATTCGCTTCAATTTGAAATGAGCGATATCAAACCACTACTCATTTGAAAGCTCGATGAGAGGAATCCATTGGCATGGGCCCCACCTTTATCCCGACCCCTTTTGCCAAATTTACGGGCCTTTGAAGACAATTACAAAAAGAAGCTTCCTCGAAAGTCCTTCCATAAATGTTGATGCCACCTCATTACTTTTTTTTTATTAAATGAGGATGCCACCTCAACATCTTTAATAAAATAAATTGCAACTTGATAAAAACTTAATGGCCAGGATTTCTCCTCCCCTTTTTGATCCAAGGGCCGAGATTGGCCACACTAAAAAGCACCTTTAGGGACCTTCCTTGCACCTTCTCTATAAGAATCAAGGGCTATGATTTTGCATTCCCCCCTTGATCCGACGATCTAGAGGCATGGTGTATGCCCCATGCATGACCCCATGTAGATCTTAAGGCCATAGTTGTGCCACCTCATTGGCCCCCAAATAGACGACCTAGATTGATTTCAATATGTAAACAATCCATGGGTACATCGTTTCCCATGGACACATAGAATAATTATATATATATATTATGACAAGTGGTTTGTTATATGCGAAGAGTGTGCAGTCCGAAATCTTAAGGGCCTTTCTATAGCAAGGTACATCGTGGGCAATATAAAGGCATCCATTTACGATGGCAAGTTTTGTACAGAACAAAAATAACCTGCAAGACAAAGGAAGCGTGATTATTAAGACTCAACACGGCATATAAATTCCTAAAGAAAGGCAAAAGTATTAATCAGTACGTATATAAAGCCGTGCAAATACGTGACAAAAGCTAAATGGTAAAATTTTCTAGCAAAATCACGTAAGTACTTCTTCAACGTCTAATCAAGGCTGCGCTCTATATCTGCATGTCGGTAGCAAAATAGAAAAGCATATTAGTCTCTGAGAATGTATTTATTCTTGGCATCAAATTATAGGTTTATTGGATATTGGGCATTAACTCAACTTCTTTATTAGAGGTATACACATGATTGAAATGTTGCATGATGTTCTCAAGGCTTATGTCATATAGTCATATGATTGTTCTTTTACACCATGATCCAATCATATTAAACTATGCAATTATGTCTTTTGTGAAGGGCAATATAATCAATGTACTTGTGTAATTAGTTGCTTTTATTTAAACAATTTGTTTATGTGGTTATTCCAGAGCTGGTAAAAATAGGCGTCATTTGATGTTGTTTTTAGATAGCTCCACCATCACAAATACGAACATTAACTTATAGATAGAGCAATTGTTGTCTAGATGATCCAATTTTATGGCCATACGAGGGCTATTCAAAAAACATTTCAATATGCTTTACAGACTGTTAAAGCAGGAAGTGGAGTCATAAATCTAGTAAGTTGCATAAAGTAGAAATGGCATTAAAAAGTATGTTCAATGCATAAACAAAAATACAATTTCCAGCCAACAAAAATATAAACTAGCTTCTAGCGAAATCATAGTAGTATATACAGAACATACAGGTGCCTCCTGTTCCAAAATGCCTCTAGGCTAGATAATCATTATAGCGATTATATATAGTTTACACCATCTTATATAGTAAATAAGACTACAGATGTGCAAAAAACAAAGTGTTTGGACTGGAAATGTAGTACTTGGATGATACACAAAGGGATTCAATCTTGGTTGTTTCAGGAGGATTTTAAGTTTTGTATCTGTTGCAATAACATCTTAGACTCCGCTGCCCAATCTACTGAAGCAACCTGTCGAATAATTACTTTTCGTCTTTTTTCGCCCATGTATTCTGTCCAAAGCACGCTTACACGAAATATCTTAGGAACCCACGTTGCCATTTTCAATATTGCTAGATATTTCTGTGCATCCTTATCCTGCAAACACATGTTGATCAGACTTGTTTTGCTGTAGTACCAATATTGGCTATTGCGAAATGCTCTTACTTGGTCTCTGATTTTTAGATAGCTGATCAGCGGTATGTTGTAAGATCTCTTCTGCTTGCTCATTGAAAATAGAGACAGCGATTTTGCCCGTCGAGTCTATTAATTTTGCCTGGAGAATGTACCTGTGGAACACAAAGAGATTGTAGAACACCTTTAAATAAAAATTAGAAATTATGGTTGACGATACCTTTTGCAACTTTTCGATGAAATTTCGGCATTTCTCACACCGAAATTCGAGTCTCTCATCTCGTCACCTTTTTATTGCGTCCTGCGGGCGATACCACATAGGCCGGTGGGGTAGATAAAGCTTATGTACCCTCTTACATTGAAATAGGCCGCCTAAAAAAAAGTCATATGGATATTATCAAGAAACCATTTCGCCAGCACTATGGAATGAGTTGAGCACATCACTTGATTACCTTTCCATCACCAATAGAAGGTGACATAATCGCTGATATGCAAGTTCGGTTGGTGAACATGGAGTCACTTTTTGGCGCAGGATTGGATGGAGTAACAGTTGCTCCTACAAAAGTATATGTCTCATCTTTTCCATTGGTATCATACCTAGCGGGTACGCAGTTAGCATACATGGTCTACCAGCATCAAAACAACGACGTGTCGCAAAAGTTTATATGTTACCAGGTGCGCAGTTCGTGTGCCTCAGCAATATCCATGTTTACTTGTATCACAGTGTTGTTTGTTGTGGATAGAGATATGCCTATTGAATCAAATGTAAAATTGTTAGTGGTTGTTACATTCAAATCAAAGCTGATGATTTCTAAACCTTGAAAGCAATTAGGTCGAAGTCGTGTGATTATCACTACAGGGGCTTCACGAAGTGCATCACGTAGTCTTTCTCCCTCTCTCAATGCAAGCTCGCTCCATAGTGTTACGTTGACCTTTTTGCGGCTGGAAGTTTCTTACTGTTAGTATGCAAGACAATACCTCAATCTGAACTATTTTACCTCTGGTCGATAAGCGTGACAGTTCGCTTTGGGACTTCCTCACCACTTGATTTTCTTCGAATACTTGTAGTGGGTGACACATCAGAGACAATGCCAATGATATCTGTCAATAATCACTGGTACGTGAGCTCTTTTCCGTAGAAATAGCAAAATGAATTTATATATGGGCGTTGGATTACCAACTAGAGTTCTGATGTTTACGCAAGATTCCAGCCGGTCTATTCTAGTAAAACTGTAGAGTAGCGAAGGAACATCATTTTGATTCGTATCATTGTCTGTTGCTTCTTCAACAATAGAGTTCACATTAATTATCATCTGATAGTCGTTATTCACGGTTGAATACCGTATGTTTGCAGGCCGCAGTGTACCATTAGAGATGTAATATACCTTCATTAGGATAACATTAGTATGACAATAGTTGGCAATGGGCAGGTGTGTCAGAAGAAAATATTATTTAAAGGAACTTACTTTTGCAAGTTGAAGCCTCTCGAAGAATTTATCTGCGGCTCTGTCAAACATAGTCGCTTGTATCTGCGTCCCCTGTTAACATCAGAAAAAAAGTTCATTAAGTATCTTCAGAATTTGTTTTCTATGTACAAAACAACTTACGTGTTGGTCTGTTAGTTCAACACTGAACAATTTTCCTTGTTTGTAAGCGTGAGTGTAGGATCTCACTGGTCCCTTTGATGTCACACGTGCTTTGATTGTCCAATTCAGCATGTAAGGATTCAGCTCAGCCAAAGGACAAATTCTCCTGCCAGTCTCCATCGTAACTTCTCAAGGTGATAAGATCTGTATATTTCTGCCAATGCTAGGGCCAAACAACTGGCCCCGAATTGTCATATTTATAAAAGCATTTTGATGCGTTGACTAATAAAGTAAAAAAGTAATTATACGACCTTACGTCTAGATCAGCGAACTTAATAGCGAACTTACTGTTTATGCGTGTTTGTTGTGCTAAAGGTCGAGTTGCAACAGGTCAGAACGTGTCACTCTAGTAGCTCTCTAAATACCACATTTTTCGTTGTTACGGTTGATGAGTTACTATTATGCAAAATCAAGCGCATCTTCTCTATCTTGGTATTCTTGTTAATCTTGGGTATAAAGCTGACCATCCATGAACACATTTGTCGCGTAGATCTAGGACAATCTTGTCCAATGTTAGTCAAAGGACAAGCGTGGAGCGTCGTCGAATCGCCTTGACCTTAATGGAAAATTGCCGTCGATGAATAGTGAAGGCTTTGAGTTTTGAGGGCGATGATGATAGAAGTCACCCACGACATATAGGATGAATATAATGGAACCGAGTCATCTGTTCCAAGAAGGTAACGATTGACATATCTATCATGTAGCATTATGGATGATTACTCTTGCGTTTTTGACAAGTCCCTTCTCTTTGTCTAATAGCCTCATCACTTGACATATCAGCGCCTTCTTTCGACTCAAGTACATGCTTTGGCGGTGTTGGATGATCGTAATTATGAAGAAAGTCATTTTCAGCAAAGCGCAGTGTGTGAATAACCTGATCGTTTTACGTGATAGAGTCATAAGCGAAGTATGCTTTTACTCGGGCGTAGCTAAAGCGGTCGAGGATGGATTTGTTGAAGTCATCAACATGCGCGTTAAGCGGAGATAAAGCGCTCTTTTTTCAGCACATTGCGGGCCGTAGTAGCACATCGCAGTGAATAAAAAATCTTTGGCCGTCAACCCGGGAATTTGTGGTCGAAGAGTAAGATTAACACTATCGGTTGCCATTTCTCTCCTATGGGCGTTACACATTCCACAAGTTCGGGGTCATTAGCATTCCTCCGGGTTATTTAATCTCCGGACACTAAATGCATTCCATATATGTGATGATTTAACCGATGCATCTATTGTAGCCTTTGTCTTCGATCCATGAACTATAGGCTATACGCCTAAAGTCTCGGGCACGCTATAAAGCACTTCCATAGAAAGGAAGGTTGTTCTTGCAGATCCATTTAGAAGAATATGTTTCAGATTCTACAATGACCTTGTTTTCGCCATGGCAAACTTCGTCCCAAATGATAACCGATTCTACGAGGAGAATCGCCTTTATCGAAGGTCGTGTTAATCATTGAATGGACATCAATGTTATTTTTACATCACGGGGATCGAAACAACGAATGGGCGTTACGCCACGAGGATACAACAATGCGACTAAGGGCATTTGTTGCACAAGGTAATACAATTGATTTGCGGCTTCTAATAAGAAAGCATATAGCATTTACGGGGAAAGTTTTACTGTTCCGCCTTTCCATAAATGAAAGTTGGAGCTTTGGGCCCTAGGCTGCGTGATCATGGCAATGTAGTCATATATCTCGGCACATTGATTATTCATTCGCTCGCATATCATTTGCTTCTTCCAAATCTGAAGTGTGTTTGGGAATTTCAGTTCTTGTAGAACCAAGTCCGATCGAATGGTTATGGAAGGAAGACCAAACTTCGGCAACATTGGTACCATGTTGTAATAGCACATTTTCTATGCATATGAGTGCTTGCGCTTTCGGCAACCATTGCACTTTCGATTAAATTTGAAGTCAATGTCAATTGGGGCCGAAATTTGTTCCACAAGTCAAGCGGTACTGCGGTATATCATCAAGGATTAGAAGTGTAAAGAGGAAACGTAGCTGGCTTGGCGTTTGAAAAGAAGAAATTGCTTCCTCCATTGTCAATATGGGTTCTGTCGTATCTCGAAGCAAACCCATTGCTGTGGCAGTTTCTTGGTATGTCTCATAGGTCTGACCATTGTATATCTTTAGATCCCCCCAACTTTCGTGGTGATATGCGGAGGGCGGTTAAGCGGAGATAAAAGATTTCTCCCTCATGTGGCATTACGAGCCTTATTCTGCAGACGATTTCTCGTTTGCTTCTCTTCCTCACTACATATTGCGTAATCCCTGCACGCGACAATTCCAGGTAACCATCTGCAGAATCAACTACTTGTCGTAGAGGTGTTAGCGAATACTGCTCATAATAATCCACATATGTGATAGGCGAGAATTAAGGGCATCGGTCTAAGAAAATAGCGATCAAGGTATGAGTATTTGTTTGCCCTTCTATATCGGGACGCCGAGTTCTTTGCTCAAGATGCGGGGAAGGCATTTTACAGCTGGGTGCTTTTCTGATACATGGTATAAAAATATACGCCAGGCTGCCTCCGTAGATGATACATACCTAGCAGTTATGTAGTCATCTATTTCATTCTGAGTCCGGTGCTGATTGTCAATACGAAATTGTACCTTGTCATATCCTTTATAGATGTATGTATATAAATACATGAAGACTTGAACGATTCTTTGCTATGTCTACATTGATGTGGCATTCAAGTTGGCTCAAAGAGGGCGGAGAATATGATACAAGCGTTCACATCCGCTTCCCCGGTCGTCTTCGATACTTGACATATCCACTAGAATCCACATAAGTTGCTTACATTTATAGGGGCGGATAGTTCAATGACATCTCCCATTTTTCAGGCATCGTGTAGAGTGCTCATGAACCATAAATTTCGAACTAGTCGGGTGCCAATGCTTCATCGTGAGGAATCTCTGCTGATATCAACGAAGTCTATCATATCATGGGGTATCTCATACTTTGTCTTTAAGATCATGTGAGCGTGAGGAAGACCTCTCTTAGAAATTCAATTACATGCAACATATATGCAATTGGTCCAAAGTATGGCCAGTAATAGGTTCTTAAGGTGTTGCAATGTCGTGCATGGAATGCTCTTACAACTATAGTGGGAATCGGCGGATGTTTGGCGGGGTTGTAGCATGCTTTCTATCTCCAACCATTGTGGATTTTGTCGTTATCGTATTGACGAATAGTGTTGGTCGTCCCTTTGCCCTTGCGAGTGCAAAGAGCATCGCCATTTGGATTTGAACACCATAGTCTTGAACCAAGAAAAAGCGGCGGCAATAATATGCGTGAATGTTCTTCGCCCTCATTCTCAGCAAATTCTGCATTCAGATCAGGATCATCTCTATTGTAGCCATTAGTTGCAAGGTAGTTCAACTTCTCTTCTTCGTACCTAGAATACATATCAACAAGATATTCACACGTAAGACGTCCTAATTGAAGGAATCTTGGCTCATGTAGGAGCCTGCATCTATACCAGTCAATTTGTGAGAAACCAAATCCATTTCCAGGCAACCCGCCTAGAGTACCATGCGGGAACAATAACGGATACTGCAACGATTCGTATTGTGGATCTAGGATGCTGATATACACATCTCGTCGCTCATTGTGAAACCAGAAAACAACGCTTCTTGGGTTAAGTGTTACTGTATTATTACCATGTATAATTGCTCCGACTTCGTCCGACACAATAGCACCATTCAATGATAGCATAGCTGTTTCTGCCCGCATTTCTCTCACTTTCCTTACCAGCCCACAATATGGATTTATAGCATTTAATACAGTTCCTACTTGCAGGACCCAATCAATTGGAAGGGATTGTGATCTAGCAGTTGCATACCTATCTTCTTGGTCGTGTATATACCAATGGATTGGCTGGTGTGCTTTTGTGATCGGCAGTATCTGATGATATGTTCGCCCCATCATAGCGACCGAAGATGGCGCATCCAAATGAACGAATTCCCCTTGGACACAAAGAGCAGTGAAGCAAAAAAGACGGTTCAACTTTCGACTATTCTTGCTCAAACCTCTCTGCGTAAAAAGTCGATCGAGAGCAGGAGGAAGCTTAGGCAATGCTGACAAGATTCGCTTGCCATTATTGCAGCAAAAACTATCATTCTCACTGCGCAGAAGCATCGTATGGCAGTATGGACATGTTTTGCTCCATACAAACCCATCGTTATTAGCAACCATACGAGACCGCATTTTTGTTATCTGTTGCTGCCAATGATCTCTTGCTATCATATGCAACTGTTCGTTTCCTACGTCAATGGCATTGGTTGATGAATCATTTGACTGCCAAGCATGACTTGCCACAACCTCAGTTGTTTCTGCAGGTTGAACTTCTGTAAATAGCCGACTTCCTTCGCCTATGCTCCGAGACCTTCTATTTTCTCTTATGTATTCTCTCCTTTCTTCCCGCAAGATATCCTTCCTCTCCTCAGGCAGTTCGTTATACCACCTACGTTTAAGCTCATTGCGTCGTAGTCTTCTCAGGGTACGATCATCACATGCCTCATCAAGATCTTCTGTACCAAAGGTTGACGGACTGTAATTTTCAGTGCTAGTACAACCTCCATAATCTTCATCCTGGTAACTTGTAAGCCGTACTCGTTTATGCCTACCTGCATCACTACTACTTCCTAAGTTATCTTCATTACTGATCTCAATAGAGTTATCACGTAGTTCATTGGCACTGCTAGTCCCAATGTTTTCATTTATGGCAATACTATTCTCATGGTTTCGTTTGGTACATTTCTGTCCCTGCTTTTGCCCACATTGATCAGTCTTCTCCCTCGTTTGATGTACTGTCTGATGTACTGCATTTCCTTTATTTTTCCACTCACGAGTGTATTCTCTTTTGATATGTCTAAGTGCATTTTTTCTCTCATCTGAAAGCTTGGCGTACCATCTACGTTGATACTCATTGCGTTTCAACCTTTTAAATTCTTCTTGCGAGTAATTTTTCTCAGGATCTATTTCTATCTTGCGTCGTGGCATCACATGAAATTGGATTATCTATATTCTCAATATTGCAGATTTCACCTGGCTCACATAGTAGCATGCAAATCATATTAGGCTTCATATCACAAGACAAACAGTATTTGCTGCTACTCTTATCTCCCACACTTTAGATAGGCAAGATTGTCAATGTCTATCACAAGAGCGCAGGAACCAGCTCTCCCACCTAAGACTGTTCAACCTAAACAACTAGGTACTCAATATCGTCATATTATGCTACTCAATGTATGAGATGAGCTACCATGAAACGTCCCTGTTATTGCTGTTGCATTTTTTCCACGCACTAACAACAAATGAACGCTTTAGTCCCATGACAGCTATACAAAGTTACCCCAAATTACATCATGGGCAAACAAATTGGAGATTTGTAAGAGTTGGAGTGTCTACGAGTTGCCAACTAATCTACGAAGCTGTTATGTCGGCCTGACTAATATCTAGTTACTAAAAGAGAAATATATCTAACATCTACTTTCAAGGTAGCAAAACACAATACAGACTACGGCACAAATGCGCTGTCTAATTCATAATATAAGAATGAAGCTAGGCCCAACTAGTACCTGGATTCTACACCAGTCTCAAATCACAGATTTCCCTTCCCAGGGCAAAATTGATACAACCCGTATTTCCGTATTTCTGCCTTCCGTATTTCTGCCTGACACCCACACAAACCACTAAATTAATGGCAAAGGAGCAAGATAAACAGAAGCATGTTCTTATCTACAATTCAACACACAAATGTGGAATGCATATTCTTGCTTTCTTACATTAGCTCACTGCATCTGCAATCAATAGGTTTATCATAAGTCTGTGTTCAAATCGCTCCTATTAGAATGCCATCATACCTTGATCATGGAAAACTAATGGATTTGGATCATGAAAGATTGGGAATGTGGCGGTCTTTCCTCCACATCAACAAAACAACCAACACCAATAGCAGAATCCACAACAACAGCAAATAGAAAATCAACGGTTCGGTTTTCATCACTACAAACTTATTTCAAGTAGAAGCTGTTTCACATCAGAACCAGATAAGAAGCCAATAGTTTGAGAAAAAGCATTTTCTGGCTCATTAACGGGATTTTGTGCTCTCTCTTGTTATATACAAACCTTAAATGCATGTTGTTCTTAGAATCATTTGAGCAAGGTTCTATGTTGCACAGATCAGATACATAAACAGTCTCCTCCAATAATATAGTATTTGCAATCGCTACCTATTTTCATCCTGTCTATAAGAATGATTCTGCCATACATAAGCCGATAGAGGAAATCATGTTTATGTTTCCTTAAGAAAACATTGAACATACATGTACAATAGTGCTGTGCACAGAAAAGAAACCATGGAAACAAAGAATCACATTCTGCTTTCATTGTCTTCCTTTCATATAATGCATGGGCCAGTTGCTTGGTTGCTCCCATGTGTCTACGTGGTTTGTCTATATTTGTCACTGACACAGTTCTGGATGTTAATCCCAGCTTTGAAATTCCTGCAACTACAGCTATTCAACCAACTGAATCTTCAGGGCCTGCTATGGCATGGAGATAAGTGTGCTTAAGTTACTGCTCGTTCAGATCTATACCTACATCTCAAAGTTTTCTTGCTGCACAACTCAATGCCAACCAATCCACAACTCTATTCTATATCCTCTAGTCTTGCACAATAGTCACATAACTTCTAGATTAATTACAAAGGGTCCAGACGAAAAAAGAGGAAATAATATAGGCCAGCAAGACTCTCTTATTCCATAGTTTCATACTGATAGATTAAAATGAACCCCATATTCCTCAGAACAGCAAGCAGATTGTGCATGCAAGGTCTCCACAACTCGTTATCTAAGCACAAAGTTTACATGACAGTACTATCAAAACTTCAAAGCTCCACATTTCTTAAAAACGTCTTGCAAAGTTACTATGCGAATATAATAATTGAAGAAAAACGTTACCGTAACAATAGACAATGTCTTCAACTCCAAAGCCCTTCCTAGTTTTTGTTTGCTCAGCAGATAACAATCGCTCAGCCTAAGCGCCAATTGCAAATCCTAAGTAATATACTCTCAACAAAAAATCAGCAGTTTTATACTTACCCTGAAGTGACGGTCAGCGTCCAGAATGTTGTGCATGATCTGGCCGATCTGGCCGATACCATCGTGTCCTCCAAAATAAACTCGCAGTCGTTCATTAAATCCAGGCAACTTCCTCTCCCATTCATCAAGCATAGCTGCCTCAGGGCATTACGTCACACGACAGCAACATCGCCCAAATTTCACGACACCTCAACTCACCGTAAAAAATTAATGTATTTAACAATTATTTCATTTCAATTTAAATGTCAAAAAAACCGCATTAGTCACATCCATGTAGAAATTTCCACGTTCTATTTAAGTTTCCCCCATAAATCTCACGCCCCTTCTAGGCACATTCCTTAACCCCATGATCAATGGCTAAGATTTAAGCTTCCCCTATCCAACGGTTTAGGCATGGGGTGCATGCCCATACATGGCCCAACTTTCCCCCATGAGGTGGCAACATTATAGCCCTTTATTTTTTAGATGAACGGATGGGATGAATCTCTATATATCTATGACCCCATGTTACGTACATGCCCCCCCATGGAATAAGAATATATATAAGTATGATATGATATATATTATGATATCCTTATCCTTATATCAGTTATATATATACGATTATATAAGCTGCCCCCTTGTTTGTAACCCGAGGTGTCACCGTCTGGACGGTTCAGATTGTGAGATCTGACGGCTGGGAGGAAGCCACGTCATCATCCCCAAACCCCACTTAAAGTGGGGCTTCTAATCTTAACCCTTGGAATTAGGCATTTCATCAGGGCCGTCAAAAATTTTCATCTAGGTTAGGTGCAATGATTGCAAATTGATGAGTTGGTGGTAACATTTAATGAGCCTTCATGACGTGGCAAGGTGGAAAAAAATCTAAGGGTGTAAGATACCACATTATTAGGGGGTAACCCTTAGATTATGACGTGGAAAGGTGGAAAAAAAAAATCTATGGGTATAGGTTGCCACCTATCTTGCCTGCAATTAATGCTAGGCAATGGGAAAAAAAGGCCCCGTTCTCCGCCCTGAAGCGAAGGCGGCGATGGACTGCAGCCGTCTCCTTCAATGCATTCATTTGCACGAATCACATTCCGGAGTCGTTATCCCTCAGAGCTCAAAGGGTTCGGCCTCTAATTTCTCGGTCTCAGCTTCTGTTTTACTCTGTAAGGATACGTTCTGTACCCTTTCCCTCTGCCTTGCTGGTCACTCAAGCATCGACCGCAGGCGATCAGGGTCTACAACGACCTACGGCCTTCTGATCTAAAGGTTTCTTCATTTGTTGCTTCATTTGTTTTATCGGGATGTTATGGTATAGTAGCAAAACAATTCTGCATCTAACAGCCCTGAAGTCGCCATTATTGCATATGGCTTCCCGGTATTAAGGATTCCTTCCAATCATCAAATGCTTATATCTGGTGATACGGAAGCTTCTGTTACTGTTAAATATTATTTACTAATCTGGATACAGCGGAAGTTTCCAATCTGATCCTATCAGTGGGTCAGAAGTTTCGTACTGTCGATGGGTTTCAGAGAATCCAGGAGTCAAATCTTAAATGTTTATCTTATTCTGGGTCAGCTCTCTACCGTCGAAAACGGGCAGTTCCTGTTCGCATGTTTGAACAGAAGTCCCAGTTGTTCAGAAGTCTTCAGTTAGGTCGGTGACAAAAGGAAAAATTTTCTCCTCCTGGTTCTGCATCACTTTACCCTTTCTCAGAGATTCTTTGGGCAACGGCCATGATTGGGAAACACAGCTGTGGTAAGCTTTTATTTTAGTCACGCTTTTAATTATCTTTCTGTATTTTTGTGTCTCTGTATTGGCAGCCCTTTTGTCGCGGCTTTCATTATGGGCTTTCGATTTTGTCTACTGTTTGGCAATTCGCCCAACTACGGCACTCCCTGCGCATGATTTGATTCTGATCCGAGGTTGCATTTCCTGTATATTGTGCTAATGTTGGCGTTTAACCTTTTGCAGGCAAAAATCCTTCAGGTTCAACTGGTGGTAATTTGAAGGCCAAATGCACGTGGTTACATGCAGAACAGGCGATCGTGCACTATTTGTTTTATCAATAAAGAAATTTGTTTTCGTCAATAAAGGAGGTCAGATACACATACCTGTTATACAATGTTACTTGGGCAATAGGTTGTTTTATCTGCAGTGTATGGGCTGTGTTCTTATCTTCTTGATTGTTGCAGTCTATGTCAAAAAATCCAGCTTCAAGCTTTTTAGAATCCAGAAGCACAGGAAGACCACCTGCTATGTGTTTTCTCAA
Organism: Isoetes taiwanensis; assembly: GCA_021234155.1. NCBI lineage: Eukaryota > Viridiplantae > Streptophyta > Lycopodiopsida > Isoetales > Isoetaceae > Isoetes > Isoetes taiwanensis. The sequence goes on from JAJEKV010000520.1 coordinate 87,200, forward strand.
GCTAGTCTTTCTCAACCCAGTTAGTGCCAGAGTTTGCTTACCACCATAGAGAGGTGATTACAAGATCATTACTATCATCATGTGGTTTTGTAGGAGTATAGTCTTCCTACCAACACAAACTATTGTGCGTTTACTTGCAGGTTTGAAAAATGGTATAAAGACACTGTCTATTTGTATTCCAATGTCAATATTATGATCTCATTCCCTCTAGGTTTTGTTTTGTAGTCCAATGTCTACATGATAATTTGAGCCTCCTCTCCAAGTATGTTTACTCCATTCATCAGAAAAGACAGCGGCGCTGTTCATATTTTGACTAGAAAGGGTCGCAACTATTCTGCAACTATTCTGCCAACGCTTGTTTTAGACTATGTGCTTCTAATCCATCCAGGTAATCCAATGTTATGTTGTGATAGCTTATGGCTGAATTTAATTCATTTGAGTGTCTTTTTAGTCCTTGAATGTATTTAAAATATGAATGTAGCAAGATCTATATTTTTATTCAGGCACTCTGCTCATTATGCTGAATTTTTGTTCTGTTCTATAAGCCCTTTGGCAGAATATATATGTAGACATTTAGGTATTTGGCGAAAAATTTAGAGCCATCAGCTTTTTGCTAGCTAAAAATTGTTAGCTCCAAACACAAGTGTTGACCTATGTCACGACAAATGTTTTTATCTTCTTATGCAAAATATTTGGTCTATTTGCTGCATCAAATTATGGCATTTTCACTGCAGAAGTTATCAATGTTTGTTGCAGGTCTTATAAAGACAAAGTAAAGGAGGCATGAGCTCATATGCACTGCAACATTTTATGATTGAATTATGTGAGTCCTTTTTTTTTTAACTTGCGTATGGATAACACATTTCTTGAGCATGTCAATTACCACGTTATGACGACGAGGTACCAACTTAATATAGTATTTTTATGTTTGTCCTTTGAAGAACCGCTTCTACACTGCATGCTTTGAGCTACCTCAAATCATGGCTCAAATATTTAGGATATAATAATAATTGGTCCATGTTTGACTCATGCACATAGCTTGACACATTGGAGATCTCTCCTTGCAGCTCATAACACATGTATTTGTGTTCTGATCTTTGTTGTAGCTCCAGCAAAATCAGAGAATGCATTTTGATCCCATATTTGCCAGGCCGGAGTTCAAGCGGGAAATGTTTGTTTAACATGGCATTCAGGTATGTCGCCTAATAATTAATGTTCGATTTGTATTGGGAGCTTAAGACAGTAATCATATAATATTTTTACTGTATTTATCAATCAGTCCCTCTTTTTTTGCCATACATCATTTCTGTAAAATATGTTCCAACATGCTAGATTCTTATTGCTGCAAGTACTAGATGGCAAAAAATTGTGTAGGCATTTGCTTCCTTTTTTTACAAACATACAAGTTCTAATTCTGTTTTCCATTGTTTAGGTACACTTGGGAAGATTTAAGGAGCTGCATAAGCTGACATATCTAGGTAAGAAAACTTTTTTTGGATGTGATGATGTGTTGATTGCTAGTTTTGACACTGTTGAATTTTGCAGTAACCACCGTGCTGCAGCAAACTTTAGAAATGTTTTCATATCTTGAAGGCTGCTTATTATTATAAGATGCTGCATGCAATACAATTCAAATTTTTAATGACATGTAATCCAAACATCTTTTAGATGGAACAAAGCTAGAATGGGTCCATGTCTTAGATTTTGTTATTAGAAATAGAACTTGCAGCACCTAGAATTGGCATAGTGTACTCCGAGCATGTCTTTTTGCCTCTTAGTAATGCTTTCGGTGCTTTGATTATTCTTCTTAATCTTTGATTTCATATTCTAGTAATACAATGACTTTGTTCTCTTCCTCATGTAAACAAAGGTAATTCAAGCCAACAAGATCTGTAATTGCTGCTTCAGCCTTAACCTGATCTGCAAAATAAGGGTCTGTAACAGTAGCACATTGGTCCGAGAAATGACTTGCTGTTCAAAGTAGTGCTCAGATTGCCATCAAGTCATGTTGTGGGCAAGCGGTGCTAGCCAGCCAAGTATTCGATCTAAAGCTGCTTGCCATTCAAATGCCAATGCTGGATCAAGTGCAGATTTATCTTTAGTGAGACCCTTTAACCGTGCCCGCAAAACTGCTCTTATATTTTGTGGTAACATGCGGTATAAATCATTCCGGGCATCTTGACCTATCAATTGTGGATACCTAACCATCTTTTCAATTAAGATTATAACATTTGAATAGTGGAGTGCAAGAGCAGCTCTTCCAAGAGTTGAGGAAGGTGCAGGCTGTGTAATGCTTTTGGGGTCAAAAAGGAGACTGTTCAAATGCCCATTGGCATGGCCATTACATAGTCGCCTCTGATATAAGTCTGCATTAGCTAGTGAAGAGTTCCTGCAATCACAGGGTTGGCCCATCCGTGCTCTTTCACAAGCCTGGCCATTACACATTGTACTAGATGAAGAAGTCGACAAGCTTCTCGTGTGTCTAGATATGTGTTTAAAGTTTGAGGACAGACGAGTCTTGGAACTCCTACTCCGAGCAATATATGGACCAAAGCTCAGGCTAGAGCGCGCCAATTGGTGTTCTTCTGAACTTAATTGCCCCATGGACATATTGCTGTTTCTAGGAGCTGCATGTCAAGATTTTACAGCTTTCACCATAGAATGATTGCTGTCACCATTTCGCTATGACGAATAAAATCGAGCAGAATCCATCAGATCAGCTAGGATTTCAAGTTCTTCGTACAGATTTGAAGTAGAACCAACATATCTCCATTTTTTTAATTTTGGTCTCTATTTCTTTTGAACTATACTCGAGAACACTGGCATCAATATTCTGCTTCAATACATCATTCAATACATGTTGAAATCCCTGCAAAGCAGCATCTGACATTTTTTCCCAAGCCTTGCAACAGCAGCAACCAGGGATGTAAAAAATGGTATTGTAGAGTTCCACGATTCAAGCAAGAGGATGTGGTAATAAAGGTAATGTCATAAAAAAGGAATCCAAAAAAGTGGGTGGCCAATATAACATGAATTGTGAAATAGACTTTGCCTCTAGGGAATTTGTAGACAATATACATCACAATATTTTCCATTTCAATGAGGTATAAGGTATGGTAATTTATTTGACTGTAGTTTGTTGCTTCAAGCTTAATGTTTAGATATCTATGGTCAAAATATTGTCTAAGATTACTGCAAGCTTGGCTTGCAATTTTTTCGTACTCATCTCAAGTGGTGAGCTTTTGACTGCTAGACAACCTTCTAAGCGATTGAGGGATGGGATATTTAGTGTTTCAACAAGACAATGGATTTAGCTTAAACCTTTGTGACTTTAGTCTAGATGCCTTCTCCCACTCGTATGACAGGACAATTGAGATAATTGAGAATGTGAATCTTCTAACTGACTAAGTGATGGCATAATTAGTGTTTTAACAAGACAATGGATTTAGCTTAAACCTTCATGAAAGAAGATCGTGTTGACGAAATGTAGGAGCGTCTATGTAGAAGGAAGGAAGGAAGGAAGGAAGTATATTTTTACGTCGCACCACAAATTTAAAGGGATCTTAAAAGGATGTAGGAGTGTTGCACAATCTAGTGGATTTTGCATAGAATATTCTATGATCTAAGAAAACTCTTATACTTGTGATTTGTGAGATTCATAGCATCCAAAGGGATGCGTCCCTATTGTAAGAAACATTGAATTCGACATATCTAAATGGAATTCCATGAGAAGATGTTTGCTAAAGAAATCATGAAAGTCGACTTATGCTAGATAAACTTTTTTGTAGATTGGAATTATTTGACATGATACTCATCAAGTTGTCAAAATTATTCTTTACACTGTACACTTATTGAGGATTCTTACCTTTTGATTAAAGATATTGGGCCTCCAATTAAGTCTACCACTGCTCCTATGGTATGATGTGACTTTGTGTACCACAAACCAATCTTTGACTATGCAATTGATTTTAACTTCTTCATTTAGCTTGACTCTTTTAGTTTAATTCAAATTTAGGTTCACTTTTCAATTTGAACTAAGATCGCTTTGACCTTCAACTTCCTTGATCTCTTCACCGAGAACTCTAGTTGCATCTATTGTTAGGATTCAAGAAAAAAAGTCAATAGCAATAAATCCTCAAGTGTGATCTCCATTTAATGGGGATTTCAATGAGACACTTCATGTATTTGTTCCAGATTCATGTGGAAGCTAAGGTAAAACTAATGAGAGTTATTGGCTTTGTAGAACCAATTTATTGGTTTCCAAATGAGATAGTTTTTAAGCCCTCTAGAAATGTCTCAAATGGCCGTGTGGAGTCTAAGAGAATTACCAATGCCAAGAACTTTGAAGTTTCCAAATGGAGGGCCGTTATCAACTAGGAAACAAGCTTCTAGCATGACACTTCCCACGGCATTGGATTGTTCTTATCCCGTGGATGGAGAAGTTCTAATGAACAATGGTGAGGTTCTCGACCGCCGAGAATCTTCTAAACCGTTGAGAGACGCCATAATTAGCATTTTAACAAGAGAATTAGGAGTGGAATCGTGAATGCAACTCCCCAACTCCTATTCCAAGATGGTCATTGAATAGCTATCAAGCAAGTGATTCAAATTTCGCAGAGAAATATTTGAGAAGGTAAAATCTCAAATAAGATGTGGATTAAAGACACTACTAAATTCACCCTTAAATGAGTGGATTATGATATTTGCTATCGAACATTTAATTTGATTTGGACAATTAGAATTTTAGAATTCACCTATGATTATTTATTGTAGATTGTTAACTAATAGACAACTATATGTTCAGAGAAAGACTATGGAATTATACGAAACTTTATGGCAATGTTGATTGATGCAACTTCCACTGTGATATTGACTTTTTCTAACTTAATTCTTGACACTCAACTTTAGATACTGATCTGTTTAAGCTTGGACTAGTTCTAGATCTTCATTAACCATAAGTGATATACCCATTCATAGTATAAAGACTTGTATATATATACAATTATATGAGTGCTGCCAACATTCGGTAGAGATTGATGTAGAGATTGATCTTGGCCGTCCATCTCTGAGATGGACGACCCAGACGGTGCCACCTCGTAACACCCCAAGCATCCCCCCTTATTTGGGGCTTTTAATCTGGGCCCTTAAAATTGGGGCATTTTATCTAGACCGTCGATTAAAATTATTTGGGGCTTTTCATATGGGCCTTCGGATTAAAAGGGAAGGTCAAATCTTGGCCGTCAAATTTGGATAGGAAGTTGCATGGAAGGTGATAGAATTGGGGCTTTTAATCCAGATCATTGCAATTAGGGCACCTTCATGAGGTGGCAATGCACATTAATTAAAAATCATCCAAAGGATATTTTCTACTTTTCTCTCGTTTTGATTCCTACCGGGCTTGTGGTGGCTATGGCGGAGAGTAGGATATGACGACGACGCTTGTGAATCCCCTCAGATAACCCTGTAATTGATTTGAAGCTCGACTTTAGAGTTTAGTTTCAACATTTCGTTCCATTAGAATCTAATTAACGCAAATACTTTCGGTGCCAAGAGTTTCCGACATCACAAGGATGTGCCTTTGGCGCTTCCTTCACCAGTAAAATCATTGCAGAGGCACAATCGAAGCTTCTATTGTTCCTGTGCACAACCGAAGTTGAAATTGAACCTTCAAAATGGGATTTTGCTTAACACATGCCTAATGGTCCTGTTTACATCATGTTTTAGACTCCGGTGGCATAAATTTGACCCATTTTTTAGGCTTAAGGTTTGTATTTTGGATTCTTCTGGGTTTTAAAGGTCTGTGGCGGATTGAAGACTTTGTAAGATTTTTGAGTTGGGCTCATGTAAGATGCAATCTCGAGTGGTCATAATCTTCGGTTTGGTCGATTATGATTCTTTGAAAAATTCTAGGAAGTTCAAGACGCAGAGTAAAATTCGGCAGCCATTGCTTCGCTAAAACGGCTATGGCTAAAAAGAAGCCGCTCCACAGGCTGAGGAATTCGAGTGAATATTGCAATGGTACTCCTAGCTAGCGTGTTTCCTATTTAGTTTACATTCTTAGAAACCCTTCTTCAATGCGCTTATTTCGCTAGAATTTGAGTTAGGTCATCCGTGATTTGCATACCCGTTATCTAAAAAACCGTGGTCGCCTCAGATCGCGAGGAACAAGAACCGGATCTCCGGATTTAGAGGATAAAAAGGCCAAATCCTTTCTTAAGCTGGCCGATTTGACATTATTTGATGTTCTTTACCTTTATTTGGTTGCCACTAATTTGAAATTGCGACACTGTACAAATCCGATCTTGCTACCTCATGTAAAAGTGTATTGACGCATTTCATCTTTACGCATTATGGTCTGTTAAGCGCGATTTAATGAAAAAATTTCTATTTTGGAAGGTTAGATGACTCAAAATGATCAAAGCATTCTTATTTGCACAAAGCTATCTTTTATAGGAAAGTATGCTGTTTGCGGTTCTCACCTAGATAGCAAGCATGATGCTGATATAGTATATCTTTGTTTGACAACATATTTATTATCAGGCATTCAACGGATCGTGAGATTGCCATGATGGCACTTTTGGCTTATCTTTCATAGACCATAGCAGAGGTTGGTTCTAAGTGTAGAAGGCATTGAAACCATAGTTTCTAACGTCTATTTTTACAGCCCTGTAAATTGAGCGGAATCCTGAGCGTATTCTTTTGTGGGATTGTGATGTCCCATTACACTGCACAACATGACGTAAAAACCGTAATAACAAATAAGTATGTTGATCATTTGTTTTATGCTTGGGATATAATTTGTACTTTAGGAATTGTGTGGGCTTGAGGACTGATGCAATCATTTGCATGCTTTTGCAACATTTTCATTCATTGCAGAGACCTTTATATTCCTTTATGTTGGAATAGATGTGTTGGATGTTCAAAAATGGCGGCTAGCAAAACACAGGTAAATAATGTAAACATTATAATAGCCTTTTCGTGTAGCTATTGATTGTTGATATTGATGAAGAGTTTTACCAGCACTAAGATATAAGTTGACCATCATCTTTTACTAGCAATGCTCATGTTTCAAAGAACTTTTAGTTTCGCTTTTTATTATGAAAAGATGGTTTGGCTCTTTTAATGTAAAACATTGCATCCGCTTTGGGTCGAAACACTTTGATGTAATTGGCCAACTCCTTCTGGGGAGATCGAAGACAAACCTTTTCGCGATCAACTTCCATTTATCATTACTCGCTAGAAGCTTATAGTAGAGGAAACATGTTAGCTCAACGTAATGAGGAATTTCAGAATTTGCCAAAGTTCCATCCAAGCCAAACGCCTTCACTTTTAAGTGTTTGTTACAATCTCATGCAAGGGCTGGGGAAATTGACAGATCCATTGGTATTTATAACAACATGTTAGAGTGTGGCTTCCTACCTGACAATGCATTGTATAATGTGCTTCTGAATGCCCTTGGTAATGCAGGGAAAATAGATGAAACCTGCAGAGTTTTTCATGAGAAGTCAAAAAGAGGTTGCCCAGATGTCTATTCTTACACCATTATTATTCGAATACTGAGCAAGGCCGAAAACCGAAGTAGCCCGAGAGATTTTTGAGCATATGTCGATACCGGTCGTACTCCCAATGTCATAACATATAACACACTCATTGAGTAAGAAGCAGTACATTTAACAATTTGTTTTACGGAATGGAGAGTGAAGATTTGCGGTTTTTAGCCCAGTTTTTGCATTCCAAATGTTTGAATGCTTAGTATGACGTATTCTTCTGCAGATTAGTTATTCCAGGGTTATGGAGCTAGGTGTATCTGCGATGGTGACTGAGGATATTCGGCTTCAATATGTCCGCTTGAAGCCAATCCCCAAGAACTCCGGTTTAGAGCTTTCTTGTATGCCACAATTGCAGATAAGGGCTTTCACATGCTTTTGCACCCAGTGATGTCAGCATGTTAGAAGAAGATTTGAGAGTACTAAAAGTCAGTTGCTTTCTTTTCCTACCTCCAGACTGAATGCTGTGTTAACTTTCATTTGAATTGTCTAAGTCTGCGTGCATAGATAAAAAATTAAAAGCTTGGAAAAAAAATGGTAAATGTATACATGCATGCTTAATCTAAGAATCCCGTCCAGATAAATACAAGATCAATCATTTGAACCATTCACGAAAGCTGCATGGTCAAATAGATCAAATTTTCTATGTTTAAAGTAGTGCTTCCTACAGGAATTTTTTTATAGCCGATGGCTTAAGGGTTGCTTAGAGGAGTAGTTGAAAATGCTGCATCTTTAGTACAGCCATTGCTTCGCTAAAACGGCTATGGCTAAAAAGAAGCCGCTCCACAGGCTGAGGAATTCGAGTGAATATTGCAATGGTACTCCTAGCTAGCGTGTTTCCTATTTAGTTTACATTCTTAGAAACCCTTCTTCAATGCGCTTATTTCGCTAGAATTTGAGTTAGGTCATCTGCATTTGCATACCCGTTATCTAAAAAAAACTGTGTCGTCTGTATCAGGCGAGGAACAAGAACCGGATCTCCGGATTTAGAGGATAAAAAGGCCAAATCCTTTCTTAAGCTGGCCGATTTGACATTATTTGATGTTCTTTACCTTTATTTGGTTGCCACTAATTTGAAATTGCGACACTGTACAAATCCGATCTTGCTACCTCATGTAAAAGTGTATTGACGCATTTCATCTTTACAGACATGGCTGTTAAGTGCGTACGCAATGAAAAATTTCTATTTTGGAAGGTTAGATGACTCAAAATGATCAAAGCATTCTTATTTGCACAAAGCTATCTTTTATAGGAAAGTATGCTGTTTGCGGTTCTCACCTAGATAGCAAGCATGATGCTGATATAGTATATCTTTGTTTGACAACATATTTATTATCAGGCATTCAACGGATCGTGAGATTGCCATGATGGCACTTTTGGCTTATCTTTCATAGACCATAGCAGAGGTTGGTTCTAAGTGTAGAAGGCATTGAAACCATAGTTTCTAACGTCTATTTTTACAGCCCTGTAAATTGAGCGGAATCCTGAGCGTATTCTTTTGTGGGATTGTGATGTCCCATTACACCTGGCACAACATGACAGAAAACTCCAGAATAACAGCGAAGTATGTTGATCATTTGTTTTGCGTTTGGGATATAATTTGTACTTTAGGAATTGTGTGGGCTTGAGGACTGATGCAATCATTGCAGGCATGCTTTTGCAACATTTTCATTCATTGCAGAGACCTTTATATTCCTTTATGTTGGAATAGATGTGTTGGATGTTCAAAAATGGCGGCTAGCAAAACACAGGTAAATAATGTAAACATTATAATAGCCTTTTCGTGTAGCTATTGATTGTTGATATTGATGAAGAATTTTACCAGCACTAAGATATAAGTTGACCATCATCTTTTACTAGCAATGCTCATGTTTCAAAGAACTTTTAGTTTCGTTTTTATTATGAAAAGATGGTTTGGCTCTTTTAATGGAAACATTGCATCTGCTTTGGGCGTAAAACACTTTGATGTAATTGGCCAACTCCTTCCGGAGATCGAAGACAAACCTTTTCGCGATCAACTTCCATTTATCAAGACTCGCTAGAAGCTTATAGTAGAGGAAACATGTTAGCTCAATGAGTAATGAGGAATTTCAGAATTTGCCAAAGTTCCATCTGAAGCCAAACGCCTTCACTTTTAAGTGTTTGTTACAATCTCATGCAAGGGCTGGGGAAATTGACAGATCCATTGGTATTTATAACAACATGTTAGAGTGTGGCTTCCTACCTGACAATGCATTGTATAATGTGCTTCTGAATGCCCTTGGTAATGCAGGAAAATAGATGAAACCCGGCAGAGTTTTTTCATGAGAAGTCAAAAAGAGGTTGCCCAGATGTCTATTCTTACACCATTATTATTCGAATACTGAGCAAGGCTGGAAAACTGGAAGTAGCCCGAGAGATTTTTGAGCATATGTCGATAATCGGGGCTGTACTCCCAATGTCATAACATATAACACACTCATTGAGTAAGAAGCAGTACATTTAACAATTTGTTTTACGGAATGGAGAGTGAAGATTTGCGGTTTTTAGCCCAGTTTTTGCATTCCAAATGTTTGAATGCTTAGTATGACGTATTCTTCTGCAGATTAGTTATTCCAGGGTTATGGAGCTAGGTGTATCTGCGATGGTGACTGAGGATATTCGGCTTCAATATGTCCGCTTGAAGCCAATCCCCAAGAACTCCGGTTTAGAGCTTTCTAGTATGCCACAATTGCAGATAAGGGCTTTCACATGCTTTTGCACCCAGTGATGTCAGCATGTTAGAAGAAGATTTGAGAGTACTAAAAGTCAGTTGCTTTCTTTTCCTACCTCCAGACTGAATGCTGTGTTAACTTTCATTTGAATTGTCTAAGTCTGCGTGCATAGATAAAAAATTAAAAGCTTGGAAAAAAAATGGTAAATGTATACATGCATGCTTAATCTAAGAATCCCGTCCAGATAAATACAAGATCAATCATTTGAACCATTCACGAAAGCTGCATGGTCAAATAGATCAAATTTTCTATGTTTAAAGTAGTGCTTCCTACAGGAATTTTTTTATAGCTGATGGCGAAGGGTTGCTTAGAGGAGTAGTTGAAAATGCTGCATCTTTAGTACAGCCATTGCTTCGCCAAAACGGCTATGGCTAAAAAGAAGCCGCTCCACAGGCTGAGGAATTCGAGTGAATATTGCAATGGTACTCCTAGCTAGCGTGTTTTCTATTTAGTTTACATTCTTAGAAACCCTTCTTCAATGCGCTTATTTCGCTAGAATTTGAGTTAGGTCATCTGCATTTGCATACCCGTTATCTAAAAAAAACCGCGGTCGCCTCAGACGGTGAGGAACAAGAACCGATCTCCGATTTAGAGGATAAAAAGGCCAAATCCTTTCTTAAGCTGGCCGATTTGACATTATTTGATGTTCTTTACCTTTATTTGGTTGCCACTAATTTGAAATTGCGACACTGTACAAATCCGATCTTGCTACCTCATGTAAAAGTGTATTGACGCATTTCATCTTTACAGACATGGCTGTTAAGTGCGTACGCAATGAAAAATTCGGCAGCCATTGCTTCGCTAAAACGGCTATGGCTAAAAAGAAGCCGCTCCACAGGCTGAGGAATTCGAGTGAATATTGCAATGGTACTCCTAGCTAGCGTGTTTCCTATTTAGTTTACATTCTTAGAAACCCTTCTTCAATGCGCTTATTTCGCTAGAATTTGAGTTAGGTCATCTGCATTTGCATACCCGTTATCTAAAAAAAACTGTGTCGTCTGTATCAGGCGAGGAACAAGAACCGGATCTCCGGATTTAGAGGATAAAAAGGCCAAATCCTTTCCTGGCCGATTTGACATTATTTGATGTTCTTTACCTTTATTTGGTTGCCACTAATTTGAAATTGCGACACTGTACAAATCCGATCTTGCTACCTCATGTAAAAGTGTATTGACGCATTTCATCTTTACAGACATGGCTGTTAAGTGCGTACGCAATGAAAAATTTCTATTTTGGAAGGTTAGATGACTCAAAATGATCAAAGCATTCTTATTTGCACAAAGCTATCTTTTATAGGAAAGTATGCTGTTTGCGGTTCTCACCTAGATAGCAAGCATGATGCTGATATAGTATATCTTTGTTTGACAACATATTTATTATCAGGCATTCAACGGATCGTGAGATTGCCATGATGGCACTTTTGGCTTATCTTTCATAGACCATAGCAGAGGTTGGTTCTAAGTGTAGAAGGCATTGAAACCATAGTTTCTAACGCCTATTTTACAAAACCAGAATTGAGCGGAATCGGAAATTATTCTTTTGTGGGATTGTGATGTCCCATTACACCGGCACAACATGACGTAAAAACTCCCGTAATAACAAGTAAGTATGTTGATCATTTGTTTTATGCGTTTGGGATATAATTTGTACTTTAGGAATTGTGTGGGCTTGAGGATGATGCAATCATTGCGGGCATGCTTTTGCAACATTTTCATTCATTGCGAGAGACCTTTATATTCCTTTATGTTGGAATAGATGTGTTGATGTTCAAAAATGGCGGCTAGCAAAACACGGGTAAATAATGTAAACATTATAATAGCCTTTTCGTAGCTATTGATTGTTGATATTGATGAAGAGTTTTACCAAAGACTAAGATATAAGTTGACCATCATCTTTTACTAGCAATGCTCATGTTTCAAAAGAACTTTTTAGTTTCGTTTTTATTATGAAAAGATGGTTTGGCTCTTTTTAACGTAAACATTGCATCCGCTTTGGGTCAAACACTTTGATGTAATTGGCCAACTCCTGAGGAGATCGAAGACAAACCTTTTCGCGATCAACTTCCATTTATCAGTACTCTGCTAGAAGCTTATAGTAGAGGAAACATGTTAGCTCAACAGAATGAGGAATTTCAGAATTTGCCAAAGTTCCATCTGAAGCCAAACACCTTCACTTTTAAGTGTTTGTTACAATCTCATGCAAGGGCTGGGGAAATTGACAGATCCATTGGTATTTATAACAACATGTTAGAGTGTGGCTTCCTACCTGACAATGCATTGTATAATGTGCTTCTGAATGCCCTTGGTAATGCAGGGAAAATAGATGAAACCTGCAGAGTTTTTCATGAGAAGTCAAAAAGAGGTTGCCCAGATGTCTATTCTTACACCATTATTATTCGAATCATCGAAAGCAAGGCTGGAAAACCGAAGTAGCCCGAGAGATTTTTGAGCATATCGATACTCTTTGGCTGTACTCCCAATGTCATAACATATAACACACTCATTGAGTAAGAAGCAGTACATTTAACAATTTGTTTTACGGAATGGAGAGTGAAGATTTGCGGTTTTTAGCCCAGTTTTTGCATTCCAAATGTTTGAATGCTTAGTATGACGTATTCTTCTTCAGATTAGTTATTCGGGGTTATGGAGCTAGGTGTATCTACTGCGATGGTGACTGAGGATATTCGGCTTCAATATGTCCGCTTGAAGCCAATCCCCAAGAACTCCGGTTTAGAGCTTTCTAGTATGCCACAATTGCAGATAAGGGCTTTCACATGCTTTTGCACCCAGTGATGTCAGCATGTTAGAAGAAGATTTGAGAGTACTAAAAGTCGGGTTGCTTTCTTTTCCTACCTCCGTGACCAATGTTTGTGTTAACTTTCATTTGAATTGTCTAAGTCTGCGTGCATAGATAAAAAAATTAAAAGCTTGGAAAAAAAATGGTAAATGTATACATGCATGCTTAATCTAAGAATCCCGGATCGGATAAATACAAGATCAATCATTTGAACCATTCACGAAAGCTGCATGGTCAAATAGATCAAATTTTCTATGTTTAAAGTAGTGCTTCCTACAGAATTTTTTATAGCCGATGGCTTAAGGGTTGCTTAGAGGAGTAGTTGAAAATGGAAACATGTTAGCTCAACAGAATGAGGAATTTCAGAATTTGCCAAAGTTCCATCTGAAGCCAAACGCCTTCACTTTTAAGTGTTTGTTACAATCTCATGCAAGGGCTGGGGAAATTGACAGATCCATTGGTATTTATAACAACATGTTAGAGTGTGGCTTCCTACCTGACAATGCATTGTATAATGTGCTCGAATGCCCTTGGTAATGCAGGGGAAAATAGATGAAACCCGGCAGAAGTTTTTCATGAGAAGTCAAAAAGAGGTTGCCCGGATGTCTATTCTTACACCATTATTATTGAATACCGAAAGCAAGGCTGGAAAACCTGAAGTAGCCCGAGAGAGATTTTTTGAGCATATCCGATAATGGCTGTACTCCCAATGTCATAACATATAACACACTCATTGAGTAAGAAGCATTACATTTAACAATTTGTTTTCTGAATGGAGAGTGAAGATTTCATGCGGTTTTTAGTTTTTTGCATTCCAAATGTTTGAATGCTTAGTATGACGTATTCTTCTGCAGATTAGTTATTCCAGGGTTATGGAGCTAGGTGTATCTGCGATGGTGACTGAGGATATTCGGCTTCAATATGTCCGCTTGAAGCCAATCCCCAAGAACTCCGGTTTAGAGCTTTCTAGTATGCCACAATTGCAGATAAGGGCTTTCACATGCTTTTGCACCCAGTGATGTCAGCATGTTAGAAGAAGATTTGAGAGTACTAAAAGTCAGTTGCTTTCTTTTCCTACCTCCAGACTGAATGCTGTGTTAACTTTCATTTGAATTGCCTAAGTCTGCGTGCATAGATAAAAAATTAAAAGCTTGGAAAAAAAAATGGTAAATGTATACATGCATGCTTAATCTAAGAATCCCGTCCAGATAAATACAAGATCAATCATTTGAACCATTCACGAAAGCTGCATGGTCAAATAGATCAAATTTTCTATGTTTAAAGTAGTGCTTCCTACAGGAATTTTTTTATAGCTGATGGCGAAGGGTTGCTTAGAGGAGTAGTTGAAAATGTTTGCATCTTTAGTACATAAAATCCTCGAACTTATATAAACTTGAGGTACCATTCTTGTCTTTGGTGCACCGGTGAAGGCACATGATACTCATTCTTGTGATCACCTTGCGTGCACATGCTATCATTGAGAATTTCGGACATGCAAGTGAGCAAATGGCAACAAGTGTTGACATGGATAAGACTATCTCACCTAAACGTTAGCAATGTCGACACCCTCCTTTCGAGATTCTCAGGTCATACTACACGATGCGGATGCATCACAATTCTTGAAGAAACAATATAAGCTACCAAAGTCTATTGATGTTATTCGTAACATTTCTAAACGCCAAAGTGTTTGCAGCCTCCTGATTCCTCTTGTGGAGGACATCCGATGTAAGTAATTCATGTATAATGAGTTCACTCTTGCTCCTCGCCATTCCGTGAGAGTATGTCTTTTTTATCAAGTGCAAGGAATAATAGTCGGTCAATAGCACATCATTAATTTTGCACTTGGGAGCGTGTTCAATTTTGCTTTTGGAACTTTGTGTATATATAGTTATCTTTGTGGAGTATGGCATATGTGACATAATTTATTTTTAGAATATGTGGGCATTGGCTTTCCCCAGAAGTTCTTATTGATTAATACGTATGGCAAATTTGTGTTCGCCTTGCAAACTTTCAAGGCCAATCAAAGTAAAAGCTTATGAATATACCAAATGTGTTTCTAGTGCTCATCATCACAATCATAATCAAATTGGGTGGCTGCTCAGATTTGAGCACTTTGAGTAATAATTACCTTGAGTGGTGAAGGTAGTTACTCGCATGATCGAATACCAAAAAGTGGATGAGCAAGGTGCTTCTCGGTCGGGCTTCTAGGGCGTCTTCGCGGGTAAATCTACTCAAACTTCTTACGATATTTTTTATTTTGCGAGAAGTGGTGCCGGTTAAGCAGGGCTTACGCCGTTTAAAATGGTATTGATGACTTTAGATACTTTGGTAAGCCCTTGATCTTCATCTCGGAGCTTTATTCATGTTAGGGTGTAAGTTATTTAGTTACGCTTTTTCTCGTGCGAGAAAGGTGGATGATAGAGAAATTCTTGCAATCTAAGGTGAATTATTCACCTACAAGTAATAACAGATTATTGGGATCACGCTGTGGTATAGTATCCCGCTTTTGAGTTGATGTTTGAGAAATTGGATCAGCTAAATTTGTTTTGAAACGTGGGCGGTGCACAAAAATTTGGAGAACGGCTTGGTAGCATTTCTAGTCCAAAAATGTGCCGGTGATGAGGTGACCAGTGCTTACACTCTTCCAAAACCTGTTAAATTGAGAGAATGTTTGATCTAAAATTTTGCATTCAATTGTTCCATGCCAAACTCTATAAAGTCTAGTAATGGGCATTGACTTTTTAGCAAGACATGCTCAAAGAGTTCTCTTCAAGTACCCAAAAGGTATAATTAGAAAGAAAGATTTATTAACGCTTCACGAAGACCAGAAGGGTCTATGAGACCATAACATAAAGCAATTCAAGACCTTCGGGAGGAAAACCCTCCTGTTATCTAAAGTATGGAAACAAAAATATTAAGTTTAACAATTGAAAATCAAAAAAATCTGCTCGATAGGATTTGATGGAGACAGATCCATTCGTTCCTCGTGGGTCTTTGCCGCAAAATACTTCATAATACCCCTTCTTGGCACGCTTTCTTTGCTTGGTGCTTGGCCTCTTCGGAAAGACTTTTTATGTTTCATGGTCTGCGATCGTTTTATCTTCTTAGGCAAGTGCCAAAGTTACCCCTTTAGGGTCGGGGATACTTCCTCTTACGTGGTGAGTCTACTAACCTCTTATCATCGTTTGTCTCGGATGAAAAGAAATCGTTATTTACATTTGTTTGAGGCCCATTGGATTCTTTTGTTTGAGAATATTTCTCCTTTCTAGAGATAGTTCATATACAAAGTGAGATACACATTTCTGATCGTAATACTCTACAAGTATCGTAGAGATGTGGGATCTCTAAAAGACAATGATATACGCCTCTAATAATGTAATAGGTTGGGCGGGTAAAAATAAAATGTTCTTGACTTCGACCATGTTTAGATCGCACATTGGGCACTTCCGATCCCTCACGACTAATCTTTTTAGCCCTACCAACCTCAATCTCCGGTGGTGAGATGACACTCTAAACCGCCCCATAGAGTATCTCACTTTGTTCGGCAGATCCATATCTAAATATCCAGGTCTTATAATGAACCCATCCGCTGATATATTTAGGAAGTTATCCTTATAGAATTTCTTTTTAGCAGGCAGCTCTTTGATGGGATTCACCCATGTATTTGAAACATACAGATACTCCAAGTCATGGCGTATAAGCTGATTGATTTCTTGCTGAGTAAAATTCAGATTGTCATCCATTATACTGTAGTGAAAAGGTGGGATATTTCCCATAGAGAAACCCATCTCCTCAAACAAATTAGATGTCCTTGTGAACCAACAGCGCTTACCTTGGTCTGCCAATGTTTTAGACGACACATATGCCAGCCAGGGAAGTCTTCTTTGACCTTCTTGTGACCTTCTAATCAGGTATAATTAGTTACCTGATTAGCATGCACCATAATATCATGATATCTTAGGTATTCTCTACTTGCAGGGCTTTATGAAGGCGGCCGCATGCAGAAACCATTCCATGCATCAGGAAAAGGAAAATGGGTTGAATGGGAAAAGGAGAGATTATTTTCTTGAAGTTCCAGTCTCTCTGCAAGTTGCTGGAGGGCATACAGAATCATTATACCCTTACCTCGTTGTATGTCCTCCTTTAAATGCTGTATGCACAACATCGATGTCTTTGCTCAGAAGTTTTGTTTGCTATTTTGCTAGGTAAATATCGGTTCTGGATTGAGCATGCTAAAAGTGAGTTCTTCCAGCGATATCAATCGCGCCAGGTAGTACAAGCCTTGGAGGGGTTTGTGGGTGCACTTTTAAAGAAAATAATTGTGCACCGGATGCTTAATTTACCATTGCGTGATGCCATCCGAATGCAAGATACATTTCTAGCACTCGCCATGAAGCCCTTTTTTCAAGGTACGGACCTCACGGCATCTTTCGAAGATGAGGAAATTTTCGTAATTCCATAATACCAACAGTATTCTCATTTAGTAGGTACTCTAGATAGCCATGTGGAAGTGCTGTTAGATCTTAGGCCTCAAGGAACTCTGCATGTGATCGAGATTTGTCACAATGCACAGGAGGATATGTGTTATGTCGGTGGGGCAGAAGCAAGTTTTTGTACAACTGGTAAAACCGGGCCAATCATTGGGCAAAGCTAGCTATTGCTAGTATGAGCAAGTTCGCGATAATTCAAGCCAAACATTTTTATGTATGTGTTGGTGATCATTATGCCACTGGACTTTTGTCACTATGAATACTACGGTATTCCGCTTCAAGCATTCCATTTGCCCCTATACTTGCAAAGAATTGGGATTTTCGTGCCCCTCAATATAAGTGTTTGTTCTTAAATGGATCATTATTGCAGCTGCTGCTCTTAGGAACCTTATGTAGATAGAAAGCCATTTGGCTATCTTCCGGTAGTTAAAACTTCTAATTCAAACGCCCAATTCAAACTTCAAAATCCATCACACATGCTATTAATTTGAAGCTTTGTATTGTTTTGCGGGGCTTTGTCCAATGTCAAGGCGAGAAAGGAAAATAGATGTTTTCATTTGGGGATGTCTTTTGAAACGTTGGATCCAATGTTGACACTTGTGTAATCGACGCCATACTTAGACTCATACTTAGACTCAGGTAATTTTTATGTAGAGTTAACATAATAGCTGGATATGAAGACTCTGGTTCTTAATAGCATTACGCATGCTGGTTTATTATTTGGCAATCTATTGGTTATGGGAACAACTATAGGCGTTTAAACAGGTTCACACTAATAAGAACTGGAAATAGAATCATGCATGCAGATAAATGGAAGATACATGCAAAACAAGAACCTGGTTATCCTAGTGACAAAGAAGTGAGGTGCTTTTGAAGCATTTGCATTTGAAATATTCATGCAAAATGATGCAGGCAGGATAAGTTGAACAAAATGGCTGGAATTGTTCCTGATTACATACTTATTGATGGGAATCGGATTCCTGATAGATTCAGAAAATGATGAATTGCATGCTATCCGCACCTTGGAATGACAGGGCAGAATGCAGCAATGCATGCATGAAAGGTCTTTGTTTTCTTATCGAATCCTTGTTTGACTTGTTTGATCCAGATTGTATTTGCTCTATGTTGGCTAAAATTGAAACAACTCGATGTGTTTTAAGTCTTGACAGTGTTTCTTTGACTTGGATAGCTTTGTTGCAGTTTACAGAGAACTCTAGGTGCATTCGAGTGGACAAAATTACTATCTTTGTGCCCGGTTCAGTTTTTACTTGTGGTTGATTCCTGTAAAAACAGGATGAATCTTCATATGTTCGTAAAACAGCTATGTGTGTTCCAAAGTTGGATGACATTAATGACGAATTGGCTGAAGACAGGTAGGATTTGATTTCTGACAGCAGTTCAATGGTTGTAGCAAATACTGTTGCAGGGATACAGGAAACAAGTAGCAAGTTTGTATTCGAGCAAAAATTATAGTTTATTCAAGCACTTGGCCACATTGAATGTGCACAGAGTACGACATCTTTTCATTCTTTGGACATTCTAGGAGAAATGTTTGGCCGTTTGTTTGAAATTGTTGGTTTCAACAAAATTTCAATGAGGTTCGACAAAGTTGCCCAGTATAGATAGACATCTTAACTTCACATCGTCCCTAAATACAGGAGAAATGTTTGGTCGTTCGTTTAAAGTTGTTGGCTTTAACAAGGTTTCAACAAGGTTGCCCAGTACAGATGCACTTAACTTTACATGGTCCCTAAATACAATCAACTATGATAAACTTTGTACAATTCTTGGGGAGCCAAAGAAGTACTCAAGAAGCCTAGTGGAATTCTATTAAAATCATAGGGGATCCTCATAGAAAGGGAATTTAAAGGAAAATATTCATAAGATCTTAAGAAAGCTTTGAAGATCATGATAAAGCTAATTGGATCTTAATGTGAGGGAATGTTCACATCTCAAATGTCAGGCCTCAAATTTGAATCTTGATGCGTGAGATTTATTTGTTTGTATACCAACATATAGAGTCTAATTGACAAGCTTGAAGAACCTACAAGTGATGGATAAAAAAGATGCCTCTATAATTTCTAGCAATAGTTCTACCCAGCTTTTTCTTTCTTTTTACAGACAGTGAACATGATTCAGAAGCTATAATTTGTAAGGAAGGAAGGAACTTTTAATGTCCACGGAACCCAATCGGGTTATGGGACCACAAGTACAAAACGGGACCGAAGTCCCTAACCAGAACAAGGATGGCCCAGATTAAAAACCACCTGGGAAAAAACTGTTGCCAGGATGACTACGCATCCAAAAATCCATGCTATTGCAAGAAGCAATAAGCATACCTCCAACAGACAAGACTTCACCAAACGCCGGAACAGTAACCTCTTCACAACCGGGCCGGGAAAACCGACGCCTAACGCCAATCGCCTGCACGCCGCAGGGAAGGGCGGCGCCGAGAAACCGCCAGTGGAAATCGCCTGTCCTGGAGGTGCCTCCTCACTAAAAGCGCCCACCGATCCGGTGCATGCTCTGCACATACGCCGTGCACGCTCCGCAGTGCAGCAGCGCCACCCATCATCGCACCTCCCAGCGCCATCCATCACTACGCCTGGACAACCACAAAGGCCAAAGGCCAGTGCAGCGGCCGAGGGTATATGAGGAATTGAGGTGGAACAAGCCCTTTGATGAATATAATTGGGATACAAATTTTGGTTTCTTCATGGTGGAGATTTAGATTCTATGCAAACTTTTCGTTTGAAATAATTGGCTTGAAGTTTCAGATTAATCATGTAGTTGGAAAACAAAATGCATTTGGTAATGGAAGGATTTGGCTATAGCTATGGTTGGGCATGAGCAGATTGGCTTCAATTCCTTTCAATAGAAGGGTCCTTCATTTACCAAAGGCGGTGTTTTGGATATGTAGCATCCTCCTTGGAATTTTGTTGTAGGCATTGTTTGAAAGCTCAAACAATTGGAGCAAGAGCATCCGAAGTTTAAACTGTGGATGCCTTATGTATTAGTTGTTTGGTTTGAAAAATGCATGCATTTTTTGGGTGGTTCTTTGAATGAAAAGAAAAACAGTTAAACATTAAACTTTGGTATTAATTGTTTATTTGTGACATAGCATGCTCATTATGTTGGCTTCTCTAAACATTTGGAAGGCTCTTGCTTTGCTACTTATTGGAATAAGTGTGAACCAACTCCATGCAACACTTATCGAACTATAATAATAGTTCCATCGGCATAGGGTGTTCTTGAAAGACAAGAGGCAAGAAACTCCTTGGCTACATCAAGGAGTTTTGTGATTTGAGTTGTGATGTTGAGATGTCATGTTTATGGTTATAGCTTCTTTTAGCATAATCTATAGGTCTTGATATTAACCGCATTGCTCGTGAGTAAACAAAAATATTATGTTAAAATTGAAGAATGTATCATTGTTTACATCTTAGTGATAAAATGACGTTAAAACATTTTAAGGTGGCCACATTCAAGCCGCCGTTTAATTTTAAGATTTGATCTCATCCATTGAATAAAAGTCATTGAAATAAATGAGGAAATTAAATGCCGACATGTTCGATGTCTCTCGTTGTTCGGAGGGGACCAAGCCGCAATGGCCGAAGCTCTACAATCGATTTCTCAAGTTATCTAATGCCGAATTTGTTTCTCGCATCCCGCCCCGCTTCAAGGCCATCTAGGTCCGCTAACATATAATGAAGATTGTGTAACATTTGTCTCCAACATATTTCCAACATTTTTGCCCAACATATGTCCAATATATGCCTAACCATTGTCCAACATATATTTGAGATATGCCCAACATATATTAAAGACTTGCAAATGGTCGTTTTGTATTTGCCAAATGCAGTATTCTGTCACAGACAATTCTATGTGGAACTATTGAGAGTTGAAGGAATTTAAGGCATAAAGGTACTTATTCCATCGAAGGATGGAGACGCTTCCATAGATGTTGGCACATCAAGATATACAGTAAATATTGTCTATAGGGAAATCCTCTAAGAGTGAGTCTAATACATAGAACGTCTATTTCTTTTTTCTTTTTGTTCTCATTTATTAGATGGCAAACAACACTATGCCCTACGAATTGGCATTTTAGTGGCCGAGATCTCACCGTGTTGAAATATGCAATGGAGTGGATTTAGAGTCTACAAATTATTGCATTTTGAGGCGGTATTTAATTCGATTATAATGAACCCACTTTGAGATGAGTTGTCTCACGGTTGTGAGATATCATGCGATTCGGATCAAAGACTCACCGATGCATTTGCTCAACTCAATACACGATAATAGTTTTTTAATAAATGATAGAAAAAATGACGCTAGTAGTAAAAAAAATGACGCATTAGTGGTAGAAGATAAAGTGCAAGATAGAGGGGCCAAAGAACAACATGCATAAAAATCTGATTAGTATAAAACTTTTATAATTTGCAATCTTGTGTTTTTTTTATTTAGATGCTTTGCCCTTTGTTAACAAATACATGGCACACGTTGGGATAACAAATATGGTTCAATGAGGGCAATATCTGTCAAATTAACAATGCTTCAACCTTGTTTGGAAACCATTAAATGGGTTGTTTGGAAATAGTTATCTCATTTTGCTAAAAACTTTTATCATTTCGCCAAATTAGAGTGCAGTATCGATAGGCAATTTATATCTTTGAGAACCTAGAGGAATCTTCATAGAATCTAAGGGTATCCAAGATAATCTACATAGAATCGTGGAGAATCTAGGTGAATCTTGGGGCAATCTTTTAGGAATCTAGGGGAATCTCGAAAAGGATCTAAGGGAATCAAGGGAATCTTCATAGAATATTTGAGCATCTATGGAAATCTTCTTAGGATCTTAGAGAGTCTATGAGAATCTACATAGAATCTTGGGGAATTTATGTGAATCTTTAGAGAATCTTTAGAGAATCTTTGGGAATCTAGGAGAATCTTGATGGAATCTTGAAGATCCTAAAGGGACTTCATAGGATCTAAAGGAATCTTCACAAAATCTTTAATAATCGAGGGGAATCTTGATGAAATTTTGGAGAACCTAAAGGAATCTTCATAGAATCTAAGGAAATGGAAGAGTATCTACATAGAATCATGGGGAATCTAGGTGAATCTTAAAACAACCTTTTGAAAGCTAGGGGAATCTATGGGAATCTCATGAAAATCTTTGAGAATTTTGGAGAATTCAAAGGAATCTTCATAAAATCTTTGAGAATATAGGGGAATCTTTACAAAATTTGAATGAATCCTTGAAATTTTGAATGAATTTACATAGAATCTTGGGGAATCTAGAGGCATCTTGGAATAATTCTCAAAAAATTTAGGGGAATCTTTATAGAATCTTAAGAATCTAGGGAAATCTTTGTGCAATCTTAGAAAATCTAGGAGAAAATCCAAGAGGATCTAGCAGAATATTTGACACTAGGTGTGCTTGCAGGGGAATCTTCATAGAATCTAATGAAATCTAGGAGAATCTACCTAGCATCTTGGGCAATCTGGAGGAACCAACATGGTGTAGAGATTGATCTCGGCCGTCCATCTTTGAGATGGACGGCCCGTGACGGCAAGCTACCCACGTAATACCCCAAGCATCCCCCCTTATTTGGGGCTTTTAACTGGCCCTTGAAATTGGGGCATTTTATCTAGACCATCGATTAACATTTTTGGGGCTTTTCATATGGGTCGTTTCGGATTTGAGCCCCTTTATTTGGGGCTTTTCATATTGGCCGCCGGATTTGAGGATAATCTAAACCGCTCGAGCAAGAGCTTTGTTGGTTATGGCGACGACAGGGCCGTCCCGCCGGTTGTCCCCGGACGTTGGATCCAAACTAGTGAAGGTCGGGCAACCGATTTTCTCGAAAGAAAGAGCCATTTTTCTTTGCATTCTTGGATTTTGGCTTCAACTCTACGAATGCCTTTGTGGCAAAATTGAGTTTTGCAAATATTTGGTATGCAAAGGGCTTCCCGCATGCATCTAAATAATCCTCGCCCATTTCGCTCCTCGAGAGTTTCATTAGAATTCTTCGATGCCTAGATCTCCTAGATCAGGTCGGAATCGCAGTTATTAGCCCAGGAAAGTTGCACCCAAAACCAAGGGCCACCTTTTGGTTTTGTAAGCAACGGTATTATAGGCAAGAAGCTAGGCTTCTAGATTATTCTCTCGTGGCCTTTTTAATGTATTCCATACGGGAACTACTCATCCGGCTAGATTATGCATTTCTAAGTAGCATGGGCTTGGTTGTGACACATGAATGGTGCAGATTGTGCGTGTTGCGCCGAATCGAAGCTGTTAAATGTATTTAATTGCTTGGCATTTCAAATCAAAATAAGGTATGGTTGTTCTTGGCTAGGTTTTGTTTCTCGAATGAGTTGCAATAACTTGCGTGTTGTGTGTAGATTTTCTTTGTGTGAAGTAGTGGAGTGCTCTTTCATTTATATACCGCTATCACGATCTAGTGATGAATCCATCAATTAGTGCTTTCCTTTAGGGCCCAAAATTATCATCCCAAAGACAGACTTCCCTCTCGCTGCTTGTGCATGCTCATCGATTGTCACCCATGTGTTCAAACTAGAAGCTAAAGCAAATCCTTTGGACCGTGCAACTAGAATTGTGAGGTAAAATCTGAAATTGCATGTTACGGTCCAAGTCGCCTAATATAATGTGCAAGCTCTGTCGGTAGGAGCCAAGACTTTATCGAATTTGGAAACCAAAGATCGGCGATTCGAAAGCATTAACTAATGTCTATCTTTTCATGGCTTCGTAACCAACTCAAAGCTTGTCGTGATTTGATAGCTACAATCACATTTTATGGTAAGAGAAATAATTTGGACTAGCAAAGCAAATATCAAACTTCGCCATAGATGTTCACAATTGCATGCACATTTTCTTTTTTAAGTGCATTTAAGTTCTTAAGCATCTTTGCATTAGAAATTGAGACCGCATCTCCTTTCAAGGAAAACGATAAGTTCTACTTGCCAGCCAAAAAGCAAGCCTGGGATTTAGAAACATTCCGGTTTATTTGACATGTTTACATAATGAATTTGAAAAATATGCACCTAATGACTTTGGTAGATCATTCTTTGAGCTTTTCAACGATGCTCATATTTGAGAAAGAGTTTGTTTGCTCAAGTTATGGCTCTCTTTCTACATCGCTGTAAAATTAGAACAAGAAATGCATTTTGCCATGTTTGGCCCATTTACGAGGGAATCTGAAATTTGTGTCCCTAGGAATATTCTTAGGTCTTCCCTTGATCTTTTCAATGGATACTCTTTGCTGTGAAGATAGAGCTTGCATTTGAAAGTTATGTTAGATTTCTTACAGCCACCAACAAGCTTCAAAATGGTGAAAGGTAAAGTTGCGGCTTTTTCCACAATAATATACTATTGCCATCTTTTGTTGAATGATTCAAATTTCCTCCGCTTTTTCAAGCGTGTTATTTGTCCTTTATTTGTTTGTTTTTTGGCGGAGAAAATTTCTCCTTTCCAAGAATGCCACAATCAGTCCATCCGCACATAGGTGAATGCCTTTTCCATCTCACTATTTGTAGGTTTGTTTGTAATGCTTCCACAAAGTAGCAAATCCTTATATGTAGGCAAGTGAATGTACAAAAGAAGCTGATTAATTTGTTGTTTGTTGGAGATGGAATAAGCAAAATGATCATTACGCGAAGCTTTAAGCAGAATGTCCAACAAAGTGGGGTGACAAGATTCAACTCAGCCACGAGTAAGTAGCTCACAACCAAGCTTTTTCCAAATTTCAAGCGCAAGATCTCTCCCGACAGTTCCATTTTAGTGACTTTTTTTTTGGCGCGGTGATATCAGCTTTTGAATTTTTGGGAATGAACTTCTTGTAAAGGTGATATCAGCTTTGAATTTCTTGTGCACCTAGCAATATGTTTAGGTCTTCCCTTCATCTTTTCAAGGGATACTCTTGTGCAAAGATAGAGTTTGCATTTGAAACTTATGTTTAAGTTCTTATCATGAGCGAAAAAGCAAGCCTTGGATTTAGAAACATTCTGGTTTATTTGACATGTTTACATAATGAATTTGAAAAATATGCACCTAACGACTTTGGTAGATCATTCTTTGAGCTTTTCAACGCATGCTCATATTTGAGAAACAGAGTTTGTTTGCTCAAGTTATGGCTCTCTTTCTACACTGCTGTAAAATTAGAACAGAAATGCATTTTGCCATGTTTGGCCCATTTACAGTAGGAATCTGAAATTTGTGTCCCTAGCAATATTCTTAGGTCTTCCCTTGAACTTTTCAATGGATACTCTTTTGCTGTGAAGATAGAGCTTGCATTTGAAAGTTATGTTAGATTTTTACAGCCAGGTCAACAAGCTTCAAAATGGTGAAAGGTAAAGTTGCGGCTTTTCCACAATAATAGGTACCAGCTAAGAGTTGCAGTTAAGAGACGATGGTTCAGTTCATAATATGCCAGCAAAGGTAAGCATATTTGGGCCAATGGGTATGTAGTCCTGGCCATGATCCTCTTACTATTGCCGCCTTTTGTTGAATGATTCAAATTGCCTCCGCTTTTTTTTTTTTGTCCTTTATTTGTCCTTTATTTGTTTGTTTTTGGCGTGCACACAATCAGTCCATCTGCATATAGGTGAATGCCTTTTCCATCTCACTATTTGTAGGTGTATATATTTGTTTAGCGTGTTTGCAACACATGCAAGCAAAGATGATCCGAGCACATGTAAGTGGGCGCACAAGTAATTATTGGATTAGGCAACTATTGTTAAATTTAATCGTGTTATTACATGAAATACAATCATTGAAAGCTATACTACACGCGGTTAAGGGAATGAAGGGTTTAAATTTCTTTATCATATGAAACTCAAAGGCTTGGTAATTGACAAAGCAAGCTTTTCAACCTCATGGATGCATGAAGATACGTGCTCATTATTTCTAAAAATTATAACCATTATAGTTGCTCATTCTTTGTGATGACTACTTGGCTATTTCAAAAATTGTGATCCAATCCAACACAAATGGTGATGGTGTCTATTTTTCAAAGAATTTGTGATCCAACACAACCAAAAGAATTTCCATGGAAATATGATCAAGGAAGGTCTTGTTGCTTGACTATACAAAGTGGGGGTTTACAAAGATGGAGCTAGCGAGCATGTTTAGTTTGAGACAAAGCGATATTGCAGCTTTTCCCCAAGGGAATGTCTTGCACTTGGGATTGTCTAGAAGTCGCTAAAAAAATACTACCCAATGCACCCTTAATGAAAAGCATTCAGGTTTGGCCAAGTAGAGTGTGCATATATTTTGGCCGAGACAAAGGCATCACCTTTGCTCACATTTCTTACTGTGTAGAAACTTTTAAAACCAAGTTTGTATTACAAGATCGACATGATTTATTAGGCATGCAAGGTGTATCCATGCATGGACTATCGCAGATGGTTTAGAATCTGATATCACCTTAGGGAATGGTCTTGTGGATTTATATGCATAGTGTGAGAGCTTGAGGAGGCACAAAGAGTCTTCAACAGACCGCCAAATCGTGATATAGTATCATGGAATGCAATGATTGAGGGATATGCCGAAACCAACAAAAGCTGCATCGCCTTTGAATATTATGATGCATTGCAAATTGAAGGAGCGGAGCCAAGCAAAGTTACGCTTTTAAGTCTCTTGAAGGTGTGTGGCATACCGGGCACCGCAGTAACAAAGCGTACATTCCATGAAAATATTGTTGAGAGTGAGCTCCAAACCGACGCTGTGGGGAACATCCTTATGTTTATGGTTGTTAAACCGGGCACTTGTGGGAGGCATATAAAGTCTTCAATTGTATGCCAAAGCACGACGTAATTTCATGGACAACAATGATTGGAGGATATGGCCGGTTTGGCAGGTCGGGAGTTCCGCAGATTTGTTTGAGGAAATGCAATATAATGCCATTAAAGGTATGATGTGGCATTTGTTGGCATTCTTAATGATTCAAAGAATGTTGGATTAGTGGAGGAGGGTATGTGGTATTTCGAAGTATGAAACAATGGCATGGCATCCAAGTGAATGCAATGCATATGGATTGCATGGTGGATCTTCTTGGTCGTAAGGTGATTCCTTAGAGGCGAAAATTTGTCTGATGCTCTTCATAACTAGGTCTAATACCTAGTTTGATGATATGAAAATACTTATGATATAAGTTTGTTTGGAACTTGATCGACATTTCTAGATCTTTTGGACATGTATATTGCTCAAAATCAAAGGGCTTTTCAAAACTAAGCCCTAGATGTGCGGTACTTGTGAACGATATTAATGAGAGCTATGTCCAAGAACCGAAGTTCATTTATATACTATCTACATCTACTTCAAGACTCCTCTTTTCCTTCTAATTCTCAAATTTCATCACGTTTAGTTGGTTTAGTTGGTTTTTGTGGGCTCGGACCATTG
The DNA here is from genome assembly GCA_021234155.1 of Isoetes taiwanensis. Lineage (NCBI taxonomy): Eukaryota > Viridiplantae > Streptophyta > Lycopodiopsida > Isoetales > Isoetaceae > Isoetes > Isoetes taiwanensis. The sequence goes on from JAJEKV010000520.1 coordinate 115,209, forward strand.
ATCTTCTTTTTGGCCTCCGAACCTAATTTAGAATTGCCCGCAAATTAATGCCATTACATTATATCAAGTATTTGAGGGGATCAACTATGCCATCATGTTGTTGTAGTTATATTTCGCTCTAGGTTGTTTGTATGCGATTTTAACTTTCGTGTTTTATAGCAAGGGTGCATTATCGATTTTTCGCATCGTTACGATGCGCCAAGTATGAAGTCGAGTTGGAGAAGAGGACAGCTTTTGAAAGGTGAGTTTTTGCATGCAAGTTCTTCAAAGATTAGGCATAAAAAGCTACAGTTACATCTAGATTTAGCGCAGAATGGCATATTGTAGCAAACATTGGAATTCAGGCTTGAAGTTCATGCAACGAAAAAGGCTATGTTGCATATGATTATAATTCTAATGTGTTATTGTCACAGAGAGCAAGCCAGCTCAAGTTTAAACAAGGCCGTTGCATCTATGAAGAAAGGTGAAACCGCAACCATTTGGATTGCTCGAATATATCCTCTTGCCATTGCCCTGTGCATAGTATTTTTTTTGCCTTGCAATGTCAAACTTGATCAATTGGTCGAGCTTTTTACTAGATGCATGTGGAATTGAATTTTAGTTGCAAAGATAATTTTAAATTGTTGCAAAGGCAAACAGATCTAGCAGAGGAGTTATATGGGGATGCATATGTGTCGTGGCAACCGCCAAGCTCCATGCTTCAAGGCATCTACTCACCGCCTTTGCCATAGCCATTTAAGGCAAAACTTGATATCAAGATTGCTATTCGGATAAAAGGGCAACAAAATCATGATACATTCATAGCTCCTCAGATATCCTTTTGAAAAAATTGAATGCAAATAAATGCTTACCAATGCACATGTAAGATCAGATTTGCCAAATTTGCCATCAAATATCCCCGGCGCCGAAAAATTAGAGGTGCATCAGCCAATTTTAGCACAAGAATTGAATGTCTACTTTCTTAAACGGAATCGTGGTTTTCAAATTTTTCATGGTTCTTGAAACTATTAGCTTAGATATTGCAATACCCAAACGCATGTAGTTATTATTCATTGCAGATCTAAAACTTAAGCGGCACATGCTTCATGCATTATGCTCAAAGATGTTGGTTGCATTACTTAGCTAAGATAAATTTCGGGAGGCTCTTGCATGTAACAATGCATCGGGTCAGAGCATTAAGCCAACTTTTCATGTCATCCGGGCAGCCTTGGGAATACTAGTTCCTCGGTCTAAGGTGAGAGATATTCTCAATATCAATTTTAACCTCAACATGGAATAAGAATATGAAATTCATTTTGTTTATAGATTCAACCACTTCTATGGTCGGCATGTATGATGCGACAGAAGTGCATTTATAGTTTTTTTGAGATCAAATGGTCTTCCGGGTCAGATAATACATCCATCATCTCTTCTAACCCGTAATTTAGTGGACTCAATTGAATGGAGAGCAATTTCGGTTGATAATCCGGCTGGCCGTGCACGGGCTTTGAACAACATTTTCAACAAAGATTGATCTTATGGGTGGAGATGTGTTTATCATAAAAATGGGGCGAGAGCTGGTTACACAGTCTTGGGCTTCCTATTTGAACCATGAAGCTCCTTACCGGAGGGGATGTTTAAACAACATTTCTAAAATCTTTATGTCGACTTATTTTATTTGATATACATGTGGTTGTGCAAGTGTGTTGAGTATGCATTTTAATCGTCGTCTTTCCTTGCATTTATGACAAAGATGCTGCAACTCAATATATGTTTAGCATTCATAATGACATGTTCTTGAACTTTAGTTTATGATAATCATGAACGAAATAAATCATGTTAAAAACTTGGTTTTTTTAGTGTTCTTTATTAAACACAACCTTTCAATAGATCTGGAATATGAGATTAGAGTAAGCATAACGGATTTTAACGTGCCATAACTTATGCCCACAACACAAGTCGAGGGCTTATCAAAACATTTGGCAACAAAGATTGAACATGACCGCATAATGAGTGGTGCAACCGCGGAAGCATTTAATCTCGACACGACAAAGATGCTGCAACTTAATGTATGTTTAGCCTTTGTAATGACAAGTTCTTGAACTTTAGTTTATGATAATCATGAAGGAAATGAAGCATATTAAAAGCTTGGGTTTTTCAGTGTTCTTTCAATAAAGTCAATCTTTCAATACATCTGGAATGTGTATTAGCGTAGGCATAACCCTTTCTAACACGTGCCGTAATTTATGCCCATAACACAAGTCGATGGTGATAAATATAGAGGGAAATTTAAAAAATCCCCCTATGTTCTATCTTATTTATCAAAATATCCATGTATTTTACAATATTGTCAAAATGCCCTAAAATGGGCTATGACGCTACGAGAGAAGAGCAAAATGGCTTATTCTTATGGGAAGCTTAACAGAATCTAGGTGAATGGTAATAAAATTTAAGGGAAAGAAATTAAAACGAATGGAGTTGGGAGTTTAACTGTAGTGTTGATTGTGGTTTGATCGAAGGTTGACCAAGGTAGAAGAAACCAAGGGAAAACCAAGGGGATCTTAGAGAATCGTTCACAGTCGGTTTGTTTTGCAAGGGAATCTTCATAGAATCTAAGAGAAACTACGTAGAATCTTGGAGAATCTAGAATCTTGGGAATCTAGAGAAATGTCAAGAGAATCTTAGGGAATCTGTGGGAAGCTCAAGAGAATATTTGAAAATCTAGGAGAATCTAATGTTTGCTATGTTTTTTTGTTAATTTGATGCAATCCAAAATGGAATTCGACGAGGGAACAGTCTAACAAAGATATGTATCTCCTTTTACTTCTTTGTGAAACTCTGAGGTATTCCTTCTTAATGCCATGCTATTGTGAAGTTTTGCACATACCTCACTTGGGAATGTTCGATACTAGTCATGTGCACTTCTCAAATAAATTTTTTATTTTTGAAGGAAGAAAGCATCAATATTTTCCCATATAGAGATTGGTTAAAAAAAAATTAAATAAATGTGTGAGAACATCATAGGATCCCCACACATAATATGAAAAAATTTCGCTTGCACTCTGTTGCTAGACCATAAATTACACTTTTTTAAAATTAAAAGATTAGATTGTCAAACAATTATATTTTATGACAGAGACTATAAAACTATATGGCAATGTTTTTTACTACAATATTGGGTACTGATCTATTTAAGCCTAGATTTTTCTTCCCCATCTTCATAACCCATAGCTCAAACACCCATTTATAGTACAAATACTTGTATATCCTTATCCTTATCCTTATATATATACAATTATATGGAGGTCTGGATCATGGTGTAGAGATTGATCTCGGCCATCCATCTCTGAGATGGACGGCCCAGACCGTGCCACCTCGTAACACCCCAAGCATCCCCCTTATTTGGGGCTTTTAATCTCGGCCCTTGAAATTGGGGCATTTTATCTAGACCGTCGATTAAAATTATTTGGGGCTTTTCATATGGGTCGTCGGATTTGAGCCCCCTTTATTTGGGGCTTTTCATATTGGCCGTCGGATTTGAGGATAATCTAAACTGTTCGAGCAGTAGCTTTGTTGGGTATGGCGACAGAGGCGGCTGTCCTGGACGTTGGATCCAAACTAGTGAAGGCTGGCAACCGATTTTCTCAGAAAGAGCCGATTTTTCTTTGCATTCTTGGATTTTGGCTTCAACTCTACGAATGCCTTTATGGCAAAATTGGAGTTTTGCAAATATTTGGTATGCAAAGGGCTTCTGGCATGCATCTAAATCCGTTTGCCGGAATCCTCCCCGCCCATTTCGTTCCTCAGGAGTTTCATTAGAATTCTTCTGATGCCTACATCTCCTAGATCAGGTCGGAACTGCAGCTAATAGCAGCTAATAGCCTGTGTTGCACATAAAAACCAAGGGCCAGCCTTTTGGTTCTGTAAGCAACGGGTATTATAGGCAAGAAGCTAGGCTTCTAGATTATTCTCTCTGTGGCCTTTTTTAATGTATTCCATACTGGGAACTACTCATCTGGCTAGATTATGCATTTCTAAGTAGCATGGGCTTGGTTGTGACACATGAATGGTGCAGATTGTGCAGGTTGGCAGCGGAATCGAAAGCACAACAGACGAATTGCTTGGCATTTCGAAACCAAAATAAGGTATGGTTGTTCTTGGCTAGGTTTTGTTTCTGAATGAGTTGCAATAACTTGCAGGTTGTGTGTAGATTTTCTTTGTGTGAAGTAGTGGAGTGCTCTTTCATTTATATACCGTTATCACGATCTAGTGATGAATCCATCAATTAGTGCTTTCCTTTAGGGCCTAAAATTATCATCCCAGCGCAGACCCCTCTCTGCTGCTTGTGCATGCTCATCAGTGTCACCGATGTGTTCAAACTAGAAGCTAAGCAAATCCTTTGGACTATGCAACTATGAGGTAAAATCTGAAATTGCATGTTAGACATGTCCAAGCTGCCTAATATAATGTGCAAGCCTGTCGGTAGGAGCCAGCACTTTATCGAATTTGGAAACCAGCACTGGCGATTCTAAGGATTAACCAATGTCTATCTTTCATGGCTTCGTGTAACCAACTCAAAGCTTGCTGCATTTGATAGCTACAGTCACATTTTATGGTAAGAGAAATAATTCGGACTAGCAGTTATCGAAACTTCTGCCATAGATGTTCACAATTGCATGCACATTTTCTTTTTTTAAGTGCATTTAAGTTCTTAAGCATCTTTGCATTAGAAATTGAGACCGCATCTCCTTTCAAGGAAAACGATAAGTTCTTACTGCCAGCCAAAAAGCAAGCCTTGGATTTAGAAACATTCTGGTTCATTTGACATGTTTACATAATGAATTTGAAAAATATGCACCTAACGACTTTGGTAGATCATTCTTTGAGCTTTTCAACGCATGCTCATATTTGAGAAACAGAGTTTGTTTGCTCAAGTTATGGCTCTCTTTCTACACTGCTGTAAAATTAGAACAGCAAATGCATTTTGCCATGTTTGGCCCATTTACAGTAGGAATCTGAAATTTGTGTCCCTAGCAATATTCTTAGGTCTTCCCTTGATCTTTTCAATGGATACTCTTGCTGTGAAGATAGAGCTTGCATTTGAAAGTTATGTTAGATTTCTTACAGCCAGTAACCAAGCTTCAAAATGGTGAAAGGTAAAGTTGCGGCTTTTTCCACAATAATAGGTACCAGCTAATCCTCTTACTATTGCCATCTTTTGTTGAATGATTCAAATTGCCTCTGGCTTTTTCGCAGGTTATTTGTCATTTATTTGTTTGTTTTTTGGCGTGGAGAAAATTTCTCCTTTCCAAGAATGCCACAATCAGTCCATCTGCACATAGGTGAATGCCTTTTCCATCTCACTATTTGTAGGTTTGTTTGTAATGTTTCCACAAAGTGGCAAATCCTTATATGTAGGCAAGTGAATGTACAAAAGAAGCTGATTAATTTGTTGTTTGTTGGAGATGGAATAGGCAAAATGATCATTACATTGAAGTTTTAAGCAGGAATGTCCAACAAAGTGGGGTGACAAGATTCAACTCAGCCACGAGTAAGTAGCTCACAACTAAGCTTTTTCCAAGTTTCAAGCGCAAGATCTCTCCTGACAGTTCCATTTTAGTGACCTTTTTTTTTGCTTCTGCGGTGATATCAGCTTGGAATTTCTTGGGAATGAACTTCTTGTGCGGTGTTATCAGCTTTGAATTTCTTGTGCACCTAGCAATATGTTTAGGTCTTCCCTTCATCTTTCCAAGGGATACTCTTGCTGCAAAGATAGAGTTTGCATTTGAAAGTTATGTTTAAGTTCTTACTGCCAGCCAGAAAGCAAGCCTTGGATTTAGAAACATTCTGGTTTATTTGACATGTTTACATAATGAATTTGAAAAATATGCACCTAACGACTTTGGTAGATCATTATTTGAGCTTTTCAACGCATGCTCATATTTGAGAAACAGAGTTTGTTTGCTCAAGTTATGGCTCTCTTTCTACACTGCTGTAAAATTAGAACAGCAAATGCATTTTGCCATGTCTGGCCCATTTACAGTAGGAATCTGAAATTTGTGTCCCTAGCAATATTCTTAGGTCTTCCCTTGATCTTTTCAATGGATACTCTTGCTGTGAAGATAGAGCTTGCATTTGAAAGTTATGTTAGATTTCTTACAGCCAGTCAACAGGCTTCAAAATGGTGAAAGGTAAAGTTGTGGCTTTTCCACAATAATAGGTACCAGCTAAGAGTTGCAGTTAAGAGACAGAAGTTCAGTTCATAATATGCCAGCAAGGTAAGCATATTTGGGCCAATGGGTATGTAGTCCTGGCCATGATCCTCTTACTATTGCCATCGGCGTGGAGAAAATTTCTCCTTTCCAAGAATGCCACAATCAGTCCATCTGCACATCGGTGAATGCCTTTTCCATCTCACTATTTGTAGGTGTATATATTTGTTCAGCATGTTTGCAACACATGCAAGCAGCATGATCTGGAGCACATGTAAGTGGCAGACAAGTAATTATTGGATTAGGCAACTATTGTTAAATTTACTCTGTGTTATTACATGAAATACAATCATTGAAAGCTATACTACACGCGGTTAAGGGAATGAAGGGTTTAAATTTCTTTATCATATGAAACTCAAAGGCTTGGTAATTGACAAAGCAAGCTTTCTCAACCTCATGGATGCATGTGCCACACTGTATGCACGTAAGAAGATACGTGCTCATTATTTCGAAAATTATAACCATTATAGTTGCTCATTCTTTGTGATGATTACTTGGCCATTTCGAAAATTGTGATCCAATCCAACACAGCGGCTGATGGTGTCTATTTTTTCAGTAAATTTGTGATCCAACACAACCAGTAAATTTCCATGGAAATATGATCAAGGAAGGTCTTGTTGCTTGACTATACAAAGTGGGGGTTTACAAAGATGGAGCTAGCGAGCATGTTCAGTTTGAGACAGGCGATATTGCAGTTTTCCCCAAGGGAATGTCTTGCACTTGGGATTGTCTAGAAGCTGCGAAAAAATACTACCCTGTGCACCCTTAATGAAAAGCATTCAGGTTTGGCCAAGTAGAGTGTGCATATATTTTGGTCGAGACAGTGCATCACCTTTGCTCACATTTCTTACAGGTAGAAACTTTTAAAAACCAAGTTTGTACTACAAGATCGGCATGATTTATTAGGCATGCAAGGTGTATCCATGCATGGACTATCGCAGATGGTTTAGAATCTGATATCACCTTAGGGAATGGTCTTGTGGATTTATATGCATAGTGTGAGAGCTTGGAGGAGGCTTCAACAGACTGCCAAATCGTGATATAGTATCATGGAATGCAATGATTGAGGGATATGCTGAAACCAACAAAAGCGGCATCGCCTTTGAATATTATGATGCATTGCAAATTGAAGGAGCGGAGCCAAGCAAAGTTACGTTTTTAAGTCTCTTGAAGGTGTGTGGCATACTGGCACTGCAGAACAAAGCAGACATTCCATGAAAATATTGTTGAGAGTGAGCTCCAAACTGACGTTGTGGGGAACAGCCTTATGTTTATGTATGTTAAATCTGGGCACTTGTGGGAGGCATATAAAGTCTTCAATTGTATGCCAAAGCACGACGTAATTTCATGGACAACAATGATTGGAGGATATGGCCAGTTTGGCGAGGCTGGGAGTTCTGCGTATTTGTTTGAGGAAATGCAATATAATGCCATTAAAGCAGATGATGTAGCATTTGTTGGCATTCTTACTGCATTCAGTAATCCTGGATTAGTGGAGGAGGGTATGTGGTATTTCAGAAGTATGAAACAATGGCATGGCATCGAAGTGAATGCAATGCATATGGATTGCATGGTGGATCTTCTTGGTCGTGCAGGATTCCTTAGAGGCAGAAAATTTGCTGTATGCTCTTCATAACTAGGTCTAATACCTAGTTTGATGATATGAAAATACTTATGATATAAGTTTGCTTGGAACTTGATCGACATTTCCGAGATCTTTTTGGACATGTATATTGCTCAAATCAGTAGTCAGTTTTCAAAACTAAGCCCTAGATGTGCGGTACTTGTGAACGATATTCGCTGAGAGCTATGTCCAAGAATTGAAGTTCATTTATATACTATCTACATCTACTTCAGTACTCCTCTTTTTCCTTCTAATTCTTAAATTTCATCACGTTTAGTTAATTTAGTTGGTTTTTTGTGGGCTCTGGACGATTGATCTTCTTTTGGCCTCTGAACCTAATTTAGAATTGCCTACAAATTAATGCCATTACATTATATCGAAGTATTTGAGGGGATCAACTATGCCATCATGCTGTTGTAGTTATATTTCGTTCTAGGTTGTTTGTACGTTCTATGCTCATTTTAACTCAGGTTTTATAGCAAGGGTGCATTACTGATTTTTCGTTACTGTTACAATGCAGTCAAGTATGAAGCTGAGTTGGAGAAGAGGACAGCTTTTGAAAGGTGAGTTTTTGCATGCAGTTCCTTTAGCATTAGGCATAAAAAGCTACAGTTACATCTAGATTTAGCGCAGAATGGCATATTGTAGCAAACATTGGAATTTAGGCTTGAAGTTCATGCACGAAAAGGCTATGTTGCATATGATTATAATTCTAATGCAGGTTATTGTCACAGAGCAAGCCAGCTCAAGTTTAAACAAGGCCGTTGCATCTATGAAGAAAGGTGAAACCGCAACCATTTGGATTGCTCCGGAATATATCCTCTTGCCATTGCCCCAGGCATAGTATTTTTTTTTGCCTTGCAATGTCAAACTTGATCAATTGGCTGAGCTTTACTAGATGCATGTGGAATTGAATTCTTAGTTGCAGCATAATTTTGAATTGTTGCAAAGGCAACAGATCTAGCAGAGGAGTTATATGGGGATGCATATGTGTAAGGGCAACTGCTCAAGCTCCATGCTTCAAGGCATCTACTCACTGTCTTTGCCATAGCCATTTAAGGCAAAACTTGATATCAGTATTGTTATTCAGATAAAAGGGCAACAAAATCATGATACATTCATAGCTCCCTGTATATCCTTTTGGAAAAAATTGAATGCCCTGTATTTGCCAAATTTGCCATCAAATATCCTGGCGCTTGAAAATTAGAGGTGCATCAGACCAATTTTTAGCACAAGAATTGAATGTCTACTTTGCAGCAGAACTCAGGGTTTTCAAATTTTTCATGGTTCTTGAAACTATTAGCTTAGATATTGCAATACCCAAACGCATGTAGTTATTAATCATTGCAGATCGAAACTTAATTGGCACATGCTTCATGCAGATTATGCTCAGTATGTTGGTTGCATTACTTAGCGGTATAAATTTCGGGCTCTTGCATATAACAATGCATCTGCTGTAGCATTAAGCCAACTGTTCATGTCATCCCGCAGTCTTGGGAATTCTAGTTCCTGGTCTAAGGTAAGAGATATTCTCAATATCAATTTTAACCTCGACATGGAATAAGAATATGAAATTCATTTTGTTTGCGGATTCAACCACTTCTATGGCTGGCATCTACGATGCGGACAGGAAGTGCATTTATAGGTTTTTTGAGATCAAATGGTCTTCTGGCTGTATAATACATCCATCATCTCTTCTAACTCCTGTAATTTAGTGGACTCAATTGAATGGAGAGCAATTTTGGTTGATACTGGTGCTGGCAAGGCATTAGTTTCTTTGAACAACATTTTCAACAGTATTGATCTTATGGGTGGAGATGTGTTTATCATAAAAGCTGGTTACACAGTCTTGGGCTTCCTATTTGAACCATGAAGCTCCTTACCGGAGGGCATGTTTAAACAACATTTCTAAAATCTTTATGTCAGACTTATTTTATTTGATATACATGTGGTTGTGCAAGTGTGTTGAGTATGCATTTTAATCTTTCCTTGCATTTATGACAAAGATGCTGCAACTCAATATATGTTTAGCATTCATAATGACATGTTCTTGAACTTTAGTTTATGATAATCATGAACGAAATAAATCATATTAAAAACTTGGTTTTTTTGGTGTTCTTTATTAAACACAACCTTTCAATAGATCTCGAATATGAGATTACAGTAAGCATAACGGATTTTAACGTGCCATAACTTATGCCCACAACATAAGTTGAGGGCGATCAAAACATTTGGCAGCAAGATTGAACATGACCGCATAATGAGTGGTGCAACTGTGAAGCATTTAATACTGACACGACAAAGATGCTGCAACTTAATGTATGTTTAGCCTTTGTAATGACAAGTTCTTGAACTTTAGTTTATGATAATCATGAAGGAAATGAATCATATTAAAAGCTTGGGTTTTTCAGTGTTCTTTCAATAAAGTCAATCTTTCAATACATCTGGAATGTGTATTAGCGTAGGCATAACCCTTTCTAACACGTGCCGTAATTTATGCCCATAACACAAGTCGATGGTGATAAATATAGAGGGAAATTTAAAAAATCCCGATATGTTCTATCTTATTTATCAAAATATCCATGTATTTTACAATATTGTCAAAATGCCCTAAAATGGGCTATGAAGCTATGAGAGAAGAGCAAAATGGCTTATTCTTATGGGAAGCTTAACAGAATCTAGGTGAATGGTAATAAAATTTAAGGGAAAGTGTGGTTTGATCGAAGGTTGACCAAGGTAGAAGAAACCAAGGGAAAACCAAGGGGATCTTAGAGAATCGTTCACAGTCGGTTTGTTTTGCAAGGGAATCTTCATAGAATCTAAGAGAAACTACGTAGAATCTTGGAGAATCTAGAATCTTGAGAATCTAGGGAAATGTCAAGAGAATCTTAGGGAATCTGTGGGAAGCTCAAGAATATTTGAAAATCTAGGAGAATCTAAGGGAATCTTTATGGAAATCTAGGGGAATCTTTGGGAATAGTTTATTTATTGTTTGCTATGTTTTTTTGTTAATTTGATGCAATCCAAAATGGAATTCGACGAGGGAACAGTCTAACAAAGATATGTATCTCCTTTTACTTCTTTGTGAAACTCTGAGGTATTCCTTCTTAATGCCATGCTATTGTGAAGTTTTGCACATACCTCACTTGGGAACATTCGATACTAGTCATGTGCACTTCTGAAATAAATTTTTTATTTTTGAAGGAAGAAAGCATCAATATTTTCCCATATAGAGATTGGTTAAAAAAAAATTAAATAAATGTGTGAGAACATCATAGGATCCCCACACATAATATGAAAAAATTTCGCTTGCACTCTGTTGCTAGACCATAAATTACACTTTTTTAAAATTAAAAGATTAGATTGTCAAACAATTATATTTTATGACAGAGACTATAAAACTATATGGCAATGTTTTTTACTACAATATTGGGTACTCATCTATTTAAGCCTAGATTTTTCTTCCCCATCTTCATAACCCATAGCTCAAACACCCATTTATAGTACAAATACTTGTATATATATATATCTGAATATATATATAATTATTAGGAGTGGCTTCGGAAGGTTTTTTTTATATCTATACCGCCGGATCTCGGTAGTCCATTTGCTCCCACGCGACCTCGACCGCCGGATATGGTGGCTTCCAGAAGGTTCTTGGCGGAGATATGGTAGCTTCCAGAATGTCTTGAGAATTCTAGAAGCTGACAAGAAATTGTGGAACATTCTTGAATGTTCTAACCATGGTATATATCCAGGTGATCAAGCGTTGCAATTGTTTTGGAATTCCAGTTTGCTTCTTGGCCGGGCACATTGGTTATGTATGCATGGCGATCTTTGTCGGGTTCATTTATTGGCGCTTAATTTATTATCACCGGAGCCATTTGGAGCACTTTATGGTTTACATTTTCGATTCCTATTATTGCTTACCAAGATCTCTATTCTCTTTCGAAGCTATCGAACAATAATAGATGTGTTGGGCATGGCGCCGAGGTTATCTGCTTTGTTTCGCTCATATTTCGGGTTCAATCTATTGGTCGAGACAGGGGCTGACATGGGGAAATAGCGTAGGAGGCGATGTGAAGCTCCCGGCTATGGCTAGATCGGAAGAGAAAATAGGGCAGCCGAAGATGGCAAGGAATTTGCGAGAGAAATGGCCGCTTCCTTACTCCTCGTAATGTGCCCGCTTCAATCGCCCACTTCCCCTTTGCCGGGCAAAATGCGCAGATGGAGAATTCAAGCTTAGCCATAGCAATGTCGTCATCGTTAGGTGGGCAATAATGCTAATGGTAACTTGAAAACATGTCCGTTTCCTCCTGCTCAATGCAGAGTCAAGAATCTTTCGTGTTCTTTCACCAGATTTGCCGTAGCTCTGCCATTACCGACTTTGAAGCTCATCGCCGTTTGGATAATCGGATTCAATTGGACGCTTTGATGGAGCTTTGACGTCTCATTTTGGTATCTGGGTTTAATCGGCCACTTTGATGGAGCTTTTGGTATTACGGAAGCTTTAAATGCATTTGAATTGGTAGAAGAGAGAAGAAATCTCACGGCTTTGCGGTGAGCTTCCGTGGGAAAGCGGGGGCATCTGCACTGTGTTTAATTTTTTGCCAAGCGGGAGCCTTTTTGCTCGTGCTTCTACTCTATAATACTCCGTAATGGCTATGGCATACTGGAGATGCGCCCTCTTTCTGATAAGAGCTCGATTTCTTTTTTTTTTTTTTTTTGTATTGTGGTGTCCACTGTACAAAACTCAAGCTCAGGTAAGCACATATTGTACCAATTATTTTATGCCTGCCATCGATTCCAGGGTCTGTGGCAGATTTATGCTGGATAAGATCATTCTGGATCCATTCAGAAGTGGTGGTTAGTGCTACATGCGAATTTGCTAAAATAGTACTGGAGCTACAAATGGCGGTCGGATTTGTGTCCATCGTACCCATACGAAGCCTGGTTTGTGTCTGGCAAAGATTTAGGAAAGGCAATCGGCTAGCATCTGCATTCAAATGTAAAATTTTGATGATATTTTAGGCTTTCTTAGTGTCTCGATTCGCAGTCCCAAAATAGGGATCCGCTTGATTCCAAGAGCGAGCTCGTTATGAGCCCCGGTTCGAGAACCCAAAACCCGCTGCGTTTCTCTGCTACTAAATTTGTGCTTAGCCCATCTAAATATTGCCTCGCTTGTGCTTGCGGATGTTTCTCGGTAAAACACGGGGAGCTCTTGACGAAGTGATTACATTTTCTCTTACGGTGACAATACCAAGACAATCATTCTTTCGGTATCGCCCTATTTTGCTTTAGAGCTTCCCGTCTCGAGGTTATGTCGCCATGTCTAGTTTTGCACATAGATAGGAGGCGGTTTTGTGCCAAGTAATTAATGTAAAGGTCCGATCTTTTGTAAGCAATCCAACAATCGTGTGTCATTTACTTCAATGTCTCTAAAATTGAGAGCATATGTAAGCTTTGGGGCGATTGATACAACAACATGGCAGGTAAATGCATTGCGGCAGAGCAGAGAATTTGGGATAAACATTATATTATTGGTTCAAGAAAGGGATGCAATCAGTATGAACTCAGCTCCAAAAAAGGTGAGTTCTTCAAATGATTCACTGCAGTAGATGTTTGTATTCATACCTTTTGCTAGTTGCTAACTATTTTTTTCTCTGTGCTTGGCCGAATCCAAATTCTTAGGGGCCCTAAGGTAAGATGCTCTAATCTTAAATCTTTCTGTTCATTTGCTTGAATAGCACTCGAATTTTCTTAAAGGTCAGGGCCGAAGTGTTTCTGCCATTCAGAAGTGTCTGTCTTTAGAGCCATAAATGCAGGAATCGCAGGTTGTGCAACGGGTCTGGCCCTTAACACACCAGGTCTGAGATATTTTTATTATTTTAATTTTACCTCCTATCCTCTGTTTTCTTGCAATAACGGCTTACTATTGTTAAAGAAATGTTGTTTCTGGTATTTAATTCTGTAAAACTTATCATGGAAGCAGGAAGTCCGGAAAATATCCTTTATGGATGTCTGAGTTTTGGGGCCTTTTCTTACTTCATGGAAAGATTCAGCAGTGTATAGCCAGCTATCGCCATGACAATCAAGGGTTCTAAGCATCATCAAAGAGCAGGATTGCTAGAAGATTTTTCATTCTCTGTTCTTCCTCCTTTTGTCATCCCCCCTTTTGGGAGTTTCTTACCATTTCATTTTAGCGGTTTGCATCTGACCAAACTCAAGATTATACCTACGGAATGTAGTGGGAAATCAAGACATTATTAGCTTGTGACGGGACTACGAACTTTTTATCATATTAACCACCGCAAGTTACGCCTCATTTCCCACGATATGAGTACATTGCTGTTTGATTGCTAATCATTAAAACTATGTATGGTGTAATGCAAGAAGAGACAATGCTTATTTTGTGCACGTCTATGACCAAGATATTCTGTGTAGTTTCAGATTGCTACTACCATGTGAGTTTCATTAACTATCGTTACTTTGTCCTATGAAGGCAATTCCTGTATCCTATAAAATAGATCTATAAAATAGATCTAGCAACTTCTTAGCCCCTGAGGTCTGTAGCCATTTGTAATGGCTTTTAATAGCCAATGGGCATCCATTGCTACATGCAAACAGACAGGGGAACCTATGGCACATGAAGAATTATGCTGTGGTTCACGACAGCAATGCTAGGTTCTTGATGCCATAGATTTCCCCTGTAGATGCCATAAAGTTTTAGCCATGCTAAGCTAAATATTCAGGAATAGATGGGTCGAAGTTGACACTTGAAGTATGGAAATAAATGACGCTTGGAGAAAGGCCACGGCACCAACCCTTTGTAATTTTTTAATGGTACAACCCTTTTTCTGTATCAAATGTGCTAGTGAATCAAATGTCCTAAATTTAAACATGCTTGTTAATGGAACCAAAGTTACTGTTCATGTGTACAAAAATGTTTAATGACCCACCGTAAGACTTTCAAAAGGAAATTTGCAATGAGTTGCAAAACTCGAATTCATGGTAAGAATAGATAGGCAAGTGGTTTCAAACAATAAAGGCTTTAATGGAGTTTAATTAGGAAATTTCAGAGGTCCCCTATTGTATCAGTTAAAAACACATCTCTAGGAAGAATTCTCAGGTCTAAGCTTTGGGCAATAAAAAAGGTAAATTTTTGAAAAATACTAACCTTGCCAAGATGTCAGGAGCGCAGTTATATCGGATGCTGACATGTTATACCCACGGGCATATCCGTGGTATATCCGTGTGTTTGACATGTTATAGCCACGCCCAAAAAAATTTACAGGGCGTTTTTGTGGACTTAGCGGATTTTTTGCCATTTAAGGCTGGCTATAACATGTCAGCGTCCGACATTTACCGCGATGGCACACAGTCACCTTTCTAAAAACTCGTCTTGTAGCACTCGCCCTATGCTTATGCCGTATGCTAAACATGTCCAAAAACATGTCGTATGCATAGGTCATCCAAGTGGTCCACTTGCAATAAAATAAAAGTGATGCCTCAAGTTAAGAAATTGTGCTCACACGTATCTAGGTGTATAAATGCACCGAAATATGGGTCTGGCCTTTACCAAAGCCTAGGAAAAATCATTAAACTTAGAAACTGACTTTGACAAATAGTAACCATAGTCCAAAAATTCCCTTTGCCTCAAAATTATGTTGTTTCATTATCATGCATGCCCAAATTGTTAACCTCATCTAACAAATCATTTTGTAAAGGCAAGTGGCCAAATGTTTTATGAGACAAAAGTGGCATATTTGAAATAAATAATGGTGAGGTATTCAAACCCAAGATGTTGCATGTTGCAACTCAAAAGTCTAAAAGATTCAGTCGACTAGTAGATTGAAAGGTTAGTAACCATGTCATCAATTTAGAACAGTAAAATGCCGCCTAAGCTAGTCATGTAAAATGCTTAGCTATAGGATCATCTAAAACCCTCCAGCATATGTTTAATCCAAGCCATGCTTTTCCATGAAGTTAGAATGATGGCACTCACACGTATCTAGGTGTATAAATGCACCAAAATATGGGTGTGGCCTTTACCAAAGCCTAGGAAAAATCATTAAACTTAGAAACTGACTTTGACAAATAGTAACCATAGTCCAAAAATTCCCATTTGCCTCAAAATTATGTTGTTTCATTATCATGCATGCCCAAAATGTTAACCTCATCTAACAAATCATTTTGTAAAGGCAAGTGGCCAAATGTTTTATGAGAGAAAAGTGACATATTTCAAATAAATAATGGTGAGGTATTCAAACCCAAGATGTTGCATGTTGCAACTCAAACGTCTAAAAGATTCAGTCGACTAGTAGATTGAAAGGTTAATAACCGTGTCATCAATTTAGAACAGTAAAATGCCGCCTAAGCTAGTCATGTAAAATGCTTAGCTATAGGATCATCTAAAACTCTGTCGTTAATACTCCTATACCAGCATATGTTTAATCCACCCAATGCTTTTCCATGAAGTTATAATGATGGCACTCACACGTATCTAGATGTATAAATGCACCAAATATGGGTGTGGCCTTTACCAAAGCCTAGGAAAAATCATTAAACTTAGAAACTGACTTTGACAAATAGTTACCATAGTCCGAAAATTCCCTTTGCCTCAAAATTATGTTGTTTCATTATCATGCATGCCCAAAATGTTAACCTCATCTAACAAACCATTTTGTAAAGGCAAGTGGCCAAATGTTTTATGAGACAAAAGTGGCATATTTGAAATAAATAATCGTGAGGTATTCAAACCCAAGATGTTGCATGTTGCAACTCAAAAGTCTAAAAGATTTAGTCGACTAGTAGATTGAAAGGTTAGTAACCATGTCATCAATTTAGAACAGTAAAATGCATGAGCCAAAAAGCCACTAATGTAAAATGCTTAGCTATAAGATCATCTAAAACCACGCCGTTAATATTCCTATACTAAAAAGATATGTTTAATCCAAGCCATGCTTTTCCATGAAGTTAGAATGATGGCACTCAATTTGCTAAAAAGTCGCCAGATATTCAACTTTTTTGTTGATTTTTTTGACCCTAAAATTTTGAGTTTCAAACAATGCTTTTTCATGCAAAGATCCCCTGTCACCAACTAGTTTGCTAACTTGCGATTATATCACTAAGGCATATACTCAACAATATGTTGATTATCTGCCCTTAACATTTTCAAAGTTTCAAAATCTCTACAATGAGTATTTGATGTCCGTATCAGAATGTAGAATCTGTCATTATTGGGATCATTACCAATGCCACATAACTCCATGGGCATAGATGGTGTCACAGTATTCAAGGTCAATAAATCTATGTTAAACCATGTCCATTCTTATAGTCCTATCCGGGTACAGAGACGAGACAAATTTATGCAACTAGTAATCAAGTGTCACTACTTAGATCAGATAACAGCTTTTAAGACCATGTCACATGAGATTCATTGTGGTATAGACAAAATCCAAACCAAATCATATGAAGTGTTCTTTCATATAGACTGATAACACTCATCCTTTCCAAAATTCCTATTTCAGTGCTTTGTGTATCACATTTCTGTCTTAAACCATCAAATGTGTAGATATTAGGAAGATCAAGTAGGTTTAGAGATAGGAAATTTTATCCTAATGCCACAGCAACACATCAAAGATCATGCCAACCATTGGATATATAGAAAATCTAATGGATTCTTGACGATTCAAAGAATGTCATAGAATTAAAGGAGAATCTAAAGGAATCTTTATAACATTATGAACAATCTAGGGGAATCTTGATAAAATTCAAGAGAATCTCAACTTGCACTGTAGGAATATGCTGAAACTGGAACATGCACCGTAGGAACATGCACCGTAGGACGTGCTAATTTTCTTGTATATATCTGTTATATATATACAATTACTTTATGGGTCCTATGGGGGGTTAAAGTTATGTAGAGATTCATCCTGGCCGTCGATTTTTTGAGGTGGCGCGACAATAGCCCTTGGATTTGATGGGGGGCATGCATGAGGCATGCATGGGGCATGCACCCCATCCCTGGGCCGTCGATCGGGCACGCGAGAAATTGTGGCCCTTGATTTCTTTTAGGGAGAGTGCAAGGAAGTTTCCTCCCATAGAATTAAAGGGGAAATTTAATCTTGGTTGTCAAAAATAGGCATTAAATAGGCATTTAATTCTACCCAAATGCATTAAATGCTAAGTTCTGAGGTGGCAAGATTTTAATTGCCTATATTAATTAATATTAATTGTATTTGACGAGGTCGCATTAGAGATAAGGTATATATTGAATGAACCCACGTTGTGGGATATAATTAAGGCATTTCATGAAATGAAGTGGCACACATCTTTTATTTTGTATTAAATAGGGAAGTAAAAACGTGGGCATGCATCTGGCGACGTCTAAATTCACAATAAATTGCATTGGGAAGTATTCGCATGACAATGAGAGAAAATTCTGGAAGCATAAACCTTAGGTTGCTGATCATCTTTCTCTAACGATTCCGGCGCCTCTCTCCTCAACGTAACTTATCTGGCATTGGCGGTTTTTGTCCGCAAACCTCAAGATTTAAGTCCGCAGCGGTATCTTGAAATTTGTGGAGACGGCCACCGGCATCAATCAAGCGCCCATTTGAAGCGGCCAAATTCATTTAGCGTAAGTCCGTAGCAAAGGTAGATCTCTAAACCGGATTTGGGCAAGGCGCGCAGATCCGAAGACTTGCTTCTTCGAACTTAGCAATCCTATTTGGTAATTCATATTTCTTGGTGGAAACGGCAAAGCATGGGGATCCGAGCATGCAATATTTTGGCAATGGTTGGGCTGGTTGATTTGTGCCATGTGGCTCGGATTTGTATTCAAGGTTTCCATTTTTTTTTTTCTTGCTTTTGCTCAGTATCTCCAACTTTGAAGCCGCTGTTTTGCCGGGGTGCGTGAGTGCGGACCTATAAGCCCGACCTTGAGTTCCTCCCGACAATGTGCTCGTGGCTAATGCACAGTGGAATGCAAATAAAAGCGCTCCGATAAATGGCAAAGACTGCCATGGCTGCCCAACTCGTGCTCTGCTCGCAAAAATGGATCATACCACGGTTTTCCTATGTTCCAGAGAGGTTTTGCCTTTTTCCAATTTCGCAATGCGGTGATCTTGACATGGGTTTGAGCTGCTGAAAACTAGCCGGGTAATGAATAGGACATTTTCGATTTGGATGTTTGCGCTTGTTCGCTAGATTCGAGGTTACGGGCTTAATAGAAAGAAAGGAAAAAGCTTAATCGCTTTTTTCTTCTGTTTAATCGATGAGCCAAAAAGAAGCCTATATTCTTGAGTTTTCTCCGGTGAATCCCCTTTTCGTGATTCGCGTCGAGGCGATTGAGGAGATCACTCAGACGAAGAACACTCTACCTTCTTCTTCTACCTCGTTAGCTCTTGGTGTTCTAAAATCTCGCATTCCTTTCACTCAATATTAGTGCTACTCGTCCTATTTTCGCCTCTTGAGCTTAGCCACGGCTTTGTTTCTCTTATCATGGAGATCTTGGAAGTGCCTATGCGTAAAAATAGTCCTCAAATGATTCTCAAACCGCTGGATCTACAAATGTTAAGAAAGAAAATGAGAATCCCATGTGAGCTTACGCCTCGAAGAGGCAAGATTAAAAGCTGCCATATTTGCACCTATGAAATGCTTCGCTTCTTACATCCTAAAAGTTGCAAAATGGTTGTTGCCACATTTTTGCTGGTCCGAGCCCGCGATTCGGCCTCAAATAACTTGAAGCTGCCTTTATTCTACCGTAAGTAGATATGTCTTTATGCATTTTACAATATACTACCATAGATTTTTGTTTGTACAGAGACAATATTAATGGGTGGTGAAACAATCATCAGATAACGACTTTCTTTGTAAATTCACGGTGGAATTTGCCCGATTACTAGTCTCTCGAAAGTATGATTGTTAGTCACTTGGTTAGATTAAAAATGCAGTTAGGGGTAAAGTGATTCCCAAATGTCTTTAATTAGCCATTTGTCTATGTTTAATGCTCTTTAGAGGTGTTGATGTTCAAGTCTATTTGACGAAGCGTTCATCTTTTTAGGGGTTTGTATAGGTGGTGTAAGATGAGCACTTTCATGGTGTCGTGCCAGAAACGGGGGCTTAGTATGGCCTTGGCCCTTACGTCTCGAGTATGCTCAGTCAGGGCCGGCCCTGCATCTCTCAAGGTGCCAGTGGTGGCCCTTGTTTCCCTATGTTATTAATCTGGTGATCACCTTTCAATGTTCTTGATGCTTTATCAATACCTTCTCATTCATTATAGCATGGGAATTTTCATGCAAACGATTGAGAATTGAAAGCTTATTGTCTTATTACTGCTAAGGTTTTTCCCTCGAAAACCCTTCGGGGCCGGGGGTTTTTTAATCCTGTCAGTAATATGCTTGCTGCTCTCTTTTTTGTTTGGGTCCCATAGGCCAATTGGTCTCCGTGGACGCTAAAAACCTATTCTATTCTATTCTATTCTATTCTAATATAAGATATGTTGTGTAAAATTGTCATAGGTAATGTAGTTGTGCATATAGAAGTCGTTTTCTTATTCAGGCGCTGCATTTGAATGCCAGTTTTCCAATGGTGCTGTTGTAGAAGATTATTGTTCTACTTAGTTATTTAAGTATGCAGGTCTGTGAAAGAGCATGTGATAGAGCAGGGACACGAGATTTGCCACCACATCAAGTCATCTTATCTCCATCGTCTGGTCTTATTCCTAGAACATCGAACAGCTCTCTCCCTTGGACACATTTCAACTGCCTCCAAGGTCTTTGCCATATGATGCAGATTTTAAGGTACATTAGAGTGCGAAGAGATGGTCTTTATTTGCATTTCTTTTTTATAGCTTCAAATGCGTTCTTCATTAATTGAGGGCCTGAATTGCACGGTCACTCTAGACATTGAGATGTGTTGATTTTGTTTGAAGATTTAGAATCAAGGGGGCTGTGCATGCTAATTGCATTATTAGTTCAACTGTTTGCATTTCTTAGATTTACCCTTTTCAGCCTCGCTCTTGCCATTGCCCCAAGCATAGTATTTTGTTTTTGCCTCACAGTGTCAATCTTGATCAATTGGCTGAGCTTTCCCGTGTTTCGACGCTCCAAATGACAACCATCAATGTCAATGGGTATCTGCTTTATCTTCTCATCTTTGAGCCTTTAAATGCAAATGGAAAAGAATTATGTTAATGGCGGACTTAAGCCATTCTTGCTTTTTTGGAACAATTGCAAATCTTTGGCAAAGAGGCTATTTGACGATCTCTCGGCCGCTTATTGTTTTTGTAAATGTGGTGCGCTACTCAATGGATCTTAATTTGAAGCATGCAACCTTTTGTGAATAGCCCATTTTGAACAAACTAATCTTCACTTATTTGGAAGTGGCCACCACGTAATTAGGCGTTCTCTGGTAGAATTTTGGTAAGTTACCGGGGAATGTAAATGGCGCCATGATGGGCTGACTTTGGGTTTAGAATCGACAAACTTGTGGGAGATTGTGCGGACATTTCATTTATTTTTGAAATAGCTGTCCTTCATGTTTAGCATCTTAATATAGTGTAATTTTTTTCTCAAGTTACGCAAAAAGGCAAGCAAGTCTATGGACATTTCAATGTTGTGCATTTGCAACTATTGCCTAGGTGAATGCGAGCCTTTGAAGAAGCAGAGCATGAGGTAAATATGCCTAGGTTGTATTTCAAGTTCCATACTACTTAATTTGGCATATCGTTTTGCTTTCTCGTTGTTGAGGACCATTAACTCCTCATATTGGTACGATGAGATAAATATCGAATAATGGGAACATTATCTGCTTGAATGACCACTTTCGGCACAATGATTAAATGACAACCAGGGTTTTACTTCAAAACTTTTGCTACGTTGGTGCTATTTTTCAGCGTTGTGGGAATGGACAGAAAGATGAATTTAGCTTATTCACCATAGGTGTATCTGATGAAGCCGATGTTTTACTTACTCTTAGCCCACATTCACTAGTTGGGGCAACTATGTGAAGGCAAGCCCACCCTCAAATGCCATGCATATGTCTCATTACTGTTTCCATGCAACAAATCTCATGGCTTGTTTCATGCCATATCTTCAAGCTGTAAAGGTAAAGGCAAAGTATTAAAAGAACTATTGCTTGCACCTGTATTTCTAAAAGTAAGGCATGCGTTTATCTTTTGCAAAGGCAAGATTTTGACATTGTTTGAACTTTGGATGTTGTATAAGTAGGTGCCATTTTTTGTTGCGTCGGTCGTTCGTACTAAAGTTTGCACACATTGAGAATTGTGTCAGGAGCAAGTATTAAAGCTATTCAAAGCTATTTGGGTCCTCTGCATGTGTATCTTCTCTTTTTTTAATAATAACTCAAGTATTATGTAGAAGAGATGGATTGTGCAAGGTTTCAACCCTTTGGAATTTTCAAGTCACTCTTGGGGTTTGATGCTTTAGTTAATTTAGGTAACAATATTGCCAAGCCAAATCAATAGAGGATATTTTGTTTTCTTTTATTGATATCTTTATGCCTCTATATTTGGATGCCTATTAGGAGTAGTTTAGAATAGAGTGACGATCAAAAACTTTATTGAAATCCCCAACTAGATGAATATGCATTTCAATAACATATGCAAAATAGCAAGAGCAAATTATAGCAGAGTTGTAGGACCATCATAAATGTAGGACCACCAAGAGAAGTTGTTGATGTTGTGTGTACTTGTTGTGCACCCAAGGTACATTCTTGATGCATTTAAATGGAGGAAAGAAGCGCAGATATCCATTCTTTCAAAGTCTCCTAACGAATATTGATAGGAGATTCAAAATGTACAAGGTGAAATGCTCAAATTGGGCCCAACATATCAACTTTTTGTATTCATGTTCAAATGTCTATACAATTTTAGGATTCTAGCACATTATGTACATATGTGGATTGTGTCTTTTGGCTGATGTGGTTAATTTGTCCTTGGGTTGCATAGAAGCGACTTATGATCCTTTTCTAGATTCTCTTGATAGTATGCGAGTTTGTCTAGTTTGTTATGGTGCAAGTTTCTCTTTTAAAAGATAAGCTTGTTGATTGTCGTAGGTGTCTATCCACCTACGTTGACTCATCAACAAAAGTCATTTTGAAGCCAGAGCTCATATCTATTGTATTAATTGGCATTTTCCCATATACGGGTTGTATGAGAGTTGTTTTGGCGGGGATGCACCGGCCAGGCCAAGCATTCACCAAGTAGTATCGGTCCCGGCGGGGGTTGCCCCCTCGCCAACACTTTTGGCCTCTACATTGATCGGTTAGAGCCCCGGGCTTCTGAAAGCATGGGGGATGGCATCGACTTTTTGCGGGTCATCCCCCCACTCATCTATCTATAAGGGACGATGTTGGCTGCTGGCCCACACGGAATCTATGCGATCTCACCGGATGCCCTAGACACATTTTGTCGACTCTGAGGACATGCTTGGCGTCAACCGCCAAGACCAGGGTGGTTCTCATATCCTCTTCACGTCACCCCATGCCTCCTGCACTCACATGCTCGGGGGCCGACTGTGGGCGTCCGCCCACCTACAAGTACCTAGGGTGGAGTTCCCCTCCTGCGCTCTTTGGAGGCGTCTATCCGGCTGCGGGTGACGGCCCGGGGCTGGAAAGCTTTATGCCATGCGAACCAACATCACCGTGCGAGCTATATGATTGGGGCCATCGGTCACATTTGTTCCTAATCGGGTCGAGCTTTGTCCTTCCTCAGTAGGGGTCGAGGTTTGGGGCCGCCGCCTCTGGCGACTGGAATGACTTGAGGCAAAGTGAAGGCATTTTTGGCAGGCACTTGGGGTGAAACCTTGATCCCCTATCGATTACCAACTGCCAGAGCTGGATTCTTGCCGCTTCAAAGTAGGCGATTTGATAGACACATATCGTCTATTTTGTAAAAGTGGTTACTATGGGTGATGCTCGGCTCCCTTTTTGCTTTGTGGCCATGAGTCCTTGCCCGGCTTAGGGCCTGTTGGAGGGTAAGAGATCGATTGGTTCGCCGGATGGGCGTGTAGAACACCGATGCGATACGGCAAGCGGCTGACCCGATCGTGGACTGGCGGGAGTACCCTAGATGCTTGTTTCTCGGCTTCGGGACCCCATTGCTCTAAAGCGGTCAAAATGGCCCATTACAAGGAGCACATCAACCCCGTGTTAGCCAGGGGCCACCTGAGCTCTACTGCGTTCCCGGTACTTACGAAAAGCGCAGACTCGTATTGCCTCCATTCGCCGCAAGGTGCCCACCATCTTCGCGATCGAGGCAGGCGGTGGATTGGGGAGCCCGCCCGGGGGCGAGGCTGTCGGTCTTTGTCAAGCGGTGCCTCCACACTTTCGAGTTGCTTGGTGTTCGGTCGGTCCGGGCGGATCGCTCCCTTAATGCGACGGACGTGCCCTTTGCATTTGCCGATGAACACCGCCCGTCGATGCGTGCCATAGGGTCTTACATCCGGAGGTGCGGACACGAGTCACATTTGTTTTGGCTGTCGCCCGACTAGGCACTACGGGGTGGTGCATATTTGTATATATTGGGATGTTTACGCATTTTATATGATTAGTACGGTTTGTCGGTAGGTGATTGCTGCCACAGTTTTTCCTCGAAACCCTTCTGGCGGGGTTTTTAATCCGGGCAGTAATCCGCTTGCTTTGCGTTTTGTATTGGGTCCCATAGGCCGATTGGTCTCCGTGGATGATAAAAAGTACCTTCCTTCCTTCCTTCCTTTATAATTTTAATTGTGGGATGTTGGTTAAGCTCTTACATGTCCAGATAGACTTTTGGTGCCCGTGGATGTTAAAACCAATTCAATTTATAAACATATGAATCTTATTACTTGTTGCTTCGTTTGTGCTAATATGGCATGTGTATTTCACCGAGACTCTCTCCGAGACAGTGCCCAGATTATAACGCCTTTCGTGCAGGTCGAAACTTACCCGGCAAAGAATTTTGTTAATCGTTATAGTTACGACCCACAGTTCATTGGGGCTAAGAGTGTATTAAGAGCATGTCTAATGGGACCACCATCTTGAGATGAACACGACATGGTAGATGATGGGAGGATTGAATTGTTGGTATATGGCGAGCTTGAGGTATCGGAAGCATAATGGCGAAGGGAATTGGTTGAGAAGACCCAGTGGTAGAGTAATCTTAAAGCAAAGGATTAGAGCATTGCCAAAATTGCAAGGCATGATATTCACCAAAAATGGGCAGAGTTTGCTTCGTTATCGTAGAGTCATCAGATGAAATCTAATTGCAAGTCTCCATTCTAATAGACAATGATCAATTTGCATTGAATGGCCATCGGGCAAAGGGTTTAGCTTAAAACTTCATGAGTTTGGATTTGGATGCATCTTTGCCATTCCCGCCATTCTTAATCTTGAATTTTGTTCCCATATTTTCGTAAACCATAGTTCATAGACCCATTGATAGTACAAAAAACTTGTATATATATATATATATATATACAAGAAATTTTTAACGATCCCTACGATTAGGTGTTTGAGTTTTAGCATGTTCCTACGTGCAAGTTCACGTAAAAAAAATCTCTTGATAGATTCTCTAAGATTCTACCAAGGTTCTCTTAGAGGGTTAGTGAGCATTTCTCTAAATTTTATAAGATTCCCTCTAGATTCTATTAGATTTCCCTAGATTCTCCAAGATTCTATGAAGATCCCCTTAGATTCATTTTATGATATTGCCTAGGTTTTTACATTACATGAGATTCAAAGAGATTCTATCAAGATTCTCTTAGATACTTTAATATTTCATCAATATTTTCTTAGATTCCCTAGATTTTATGAAGATTCCTTTAGATCCCCAGTTTTAAGAGATTCCTTAGGCTTGTAAATATTTTCTAGATTCTCTTACATTTTATAAGATTTTTCTTACATTACATTTAAATTCTTCTAGATTCCTTTACATTCTATAACTTTTTAGAACATTCTAAGACTTTTTGGAACATTCTAAGACTTTCAATATATTCTAGAACTTTACGAAGTATTTCCTAGATTTCCTTACATTCCCATAGATTCCCCTACATTCTAGAACATTCTAAAACCTATTAGAACAATTTGGAACTTTCGGAAGAATTTTCTTAGGTCCCCTCTAGATTCTCTTATGTTCTAGAACTTTC
This sequence comes from Isoetes taiwanensis, assembly GCA_021234155.1. NCBI lineage: Eukaryota > Viridiplantae > Streptophyta > Lycopodiopsida > Isoetales > Isoetaceae > Isoetes > Isoetes taiwanensis. Next base: position 141,233 of record JAJEKV010000520.1, read on the forward strand.
TAGAAGATTCTAGAACTTTCTAGAGCCTTCGAACATTCTAGAACCTACTTGAACTAGCTAGAATGTTATAGTCTATTTTATCTTAATGGGAACATTACCCTTAAGTATTTTTTGAAACATAAATTGTTCATGGAATTAATGTTTGGTCTAGTGGTTAGAATGGGGGTTGGGGGTGGGTGGTGGGGTTGAATCCCCCACACAACATAAAAAATTTTAAAAGCCTTTTCCTAAGGGATAGGCATTCAACTTGGGCGTGGGATCTTGGACTCGATCAAGGGTGAGATCTCGCATAATATGACTCATAGAATCTATTATATATAATTCCAATCATGTACATGCGTAGGATGTGTTCCAAAGCAGCGTGGTGAGGTAGGATCTCGGGCCAAGCGGTGGGGATCAAAATCAACTTTGGACCGTAGGATGGCGTCTATCTGAATTATATATAAACTCCGGGCCATGGGCGTGGGATACGATCCCAAAGCCCACGTGAGCCGTCGGATCTCGAGCGGTTGGTCGGATAAAGCGACAAACATAAGAACATATATAGAGTAGATATATACATGTGATGGCCTATGACCACGATGTAGCGTTCCTAACCCGACATGCCCTTAACCAAGCTGGGCAAAACCATCTAGACATTTATGAATAGTCGCTTCTACCCATTTATGCAGGTGTCGGGAATGCCCCACGAGGCACAATCAAGGTTCGAATCTTTCGGCGGTCTACCATGGGCCCGTTCTGAGTCTCCCACTAGAACTATGCTCGTCCTCGAGCATCCAAGGCCGATACCATGTCACAATGATTACCAAGTCTTTGCAAATTACCCATGCATATAAGCACCCATGGGGACTCGAACAAGGAGACTTGCACCATACCAATGTAGCGTTCCTAACCGACATGCCCTTAACCAATGGGCAAAACCGTCTGAAGGCGTTTATGAGTAGTCGCTTCTACCCATTTATCTGGGGGTGTCGGGGAATGCCCCACGGCACAATCAAGGTTATTCGAATACTTTCGGCGGTACTACCATGGGCCCGTTACACATGACACATAGCATAATGCATATTTGACACATGTCGAATCTAGTAGGGTATCCACTTAAGCGGAGAGGGCTGAAATTGTTTTGGTAGAAATAGAAATAAATCATGTATCATTAATGTTAGATAGGCTGCGCTTGTACTAGTAATATGTACTACTCGATGTCATATATGTACTAGAAAGGGCCGGCGTGGCGGACCCTTTTCTCTTAACTCCTTTCCTCGGCTCGTAACCTCGTAGGCCTGCTCTCGGTTGGGCCACCCATGTCCCCTATCCTATCTCTTCCTCTTCTCTCTCTCCTCTCTCTGTCTCTTCCCTCATCTCCTTTCTCTCTCTCTCTTTTCTCTTCTCTCTGTCCCCTCTCCCGTGTCTCTCTTCTCTCTCCTCTCTCTTCTTTCTGTCTCCTCTCTTCTCTCTCTGTCCTCTCTCCTCTCTTTCTCCCTCCTCTGTCTTCTCTTCTCTTTTGTCTCACCCTCTCCCCTCTCTCTCCTCTCTCTCTCTCTCCTATCTCTCTCCTCTCTCTCTATTTCTCCCTCTCTCTATCTCCCTCGTCTCTCTCTTCTCTCTCCTCTCTCTTCTTTGTCTCTCTCTCTCCTTGCCCTCTCTCTCCTCTCTCTTCCATCCTTCTTCTCTCTTTTCTCTCCTCCCATGCTCCTTCTCTCTCTCTCTATCTTTCTCTCTCCTCTGTATTTCTCTCTCTCTCTCTCTTCTCTCCCTCTTCCCTCTCTCTTCTCTCTCTCTCTCTCTCCTCTCTCACTCATCTCTCTTCTTTCCCCTCTCTCTCCCCTCTCTCTTCCCTCTTCCCTTTCTCTCTTCTCTCTCCTCTCTCTTCCCTCTTCCTCCCTCTTCTCTCTCTCTCTCTCTCCTCCCTCTCCTCCCTCTCCTCTCTTCTCTCTCTCTCCTCTCTCCTCTCTCTCTCTTATCTCTCTCCTCTCTCTCTATTTCTCCCCTCTCTCTATCTCCTATCTCTCTCCTCTCTCTATCTCCTATTTCTCTCCTCTCTCTCTCTTTTTTCCCCTCTCTCTAAACCTTTCTCTCTCTTTTCTATTTCTCTCTCTCATCTCTTTTCTTTCCCCCCTCTCTCCTCTCTCTTCCCTCTTTCTTCTCTCTCTTCTCTCTCCTCCCTCCTCTCTTTCTCTCTCCTCTCTCTTTGTTTCTCTCTCTCTTCTCTCTCCCCCCTCTCCCTCTGTCTCTATTCTCTCTCCTCTCTCTTATTTGTCTCTCCTCTCTCTTGCTCTCTCTCTCCTCTCTCTTCCATCCTTCTTCTCTCTCTTCTCTCTCCTCCCATGCTCCCTTCTCTCTCTCTCTCTATATCTTTCTCTCTCCTCTCTATTTCTCTCTCTCTCTCTCTTCTCTCTTCTCTCCCTCTTCCCTCTCTCTCTCTCTCCTCTCTCTCTCATCTCTCTTCTTTCCCCTCTCTCTCCCTCTCTCTTCCCTCTTCCCTTTCTCTCTTCTCTCTCCTCCCTCTTCCCTCTTCCCTCTCTCTCCTCTCTCCTCTTTCTCTCCTCCCTCTCCTCTCTTTCTCTGTCTCTTTTCTCTCCTCTCTCTCTCTCTCTCTTCTCTCTCTCTCCTCTCTCCTCTTCTCTCTCCTCTCTCCTCTCTCCTCTCTCCTCCTCTCTCTCCCTCTCCTCTCTCTATCTCCTCTCTCCTCTTTATCTATCTCTCTCCTCTCTTTTCCTAAATCTCTCTCTCTCTCTCTCTCTCTCCCTCCCTCTCTCTCTCCTCCCTCTCCTCTCTCCTCTCTCTCTCCTATCTCTCTCCTCTCTCTCTATTTCTCCCTCTCTCTCCTATCTCCTATCTCTCTCCTCTCTCTATCTCCTATTTCTCTCCTCTCTCTCTATTTCTTCCCTCTCTCTCTACCTTTCTCTCTCTTTTCTATTTCTCTCTCTCCTCTCTCTCTCTCCTCTCTTCTCTCTCTCTCCTCTCTCCTCTCTCCTCTCTCTCTCCTCTCTCTCTATTTCTCCCCTCTCTCTATCTCCCTTTGTCTCTATTCTCTCTCCTCTCTCTTCTTCGTCTTTCCTCTCTCCTTGCTCTCTCTCTCCTCTCTCTTCCTCTTCTTCTCTCCTCTCTCTCCTCTCTCTCTCTCTCTTTCCTCTCCTCTCTTTTTCTCTCTCTCTCTCTATCTTCTCCCTCTTCCCTCTCTCTTCTCTCTCCTCTCTCTTCCTCTCTCATCTCTCTCTCTCTTCTTTTCCCCTCTCTCTCCCTCTCTCTTCTCTCTCCTCTCTCTCTCTTCTCTCTCCTCTCTCTCTTTCTCTTCTCCCCTTCCCTCTTCTCCCCTCTCTCCTCTCTCTCTCCCCTCTCATCTCTTCTCCCTCTCCCTCTCTTCTCTCTCTCCTCTCCCTCTCTCTCTCTCTATCTTCCCTCCTCTCCTATCTCTATCTTCTCTCTCTCTCTCTTCTCCTCTCTCTCCTCTCTCTCCCTCTCCTCTCTTTTCTCTCTCTCTCCTTTCCTCTCTCTCTCTCCTCTCTCCTCTCTTCTCTCCTCTCTCTCTCTCCTCCTCCTCCTCTTCTCTCTCTCTCTCCTCTCTCTATTTCTCCCCCTCTCTATCTCCTATCTCTCTCCTCTCTCTATCTCTATTTCTCTCCTCTTTCTCTCTTTCTCCCTCTCTCTCTCCTTTCTCTCTCTTTTTCCTGTTTCTCTCTCCCTCTTTCCCTCCTCTCTCCCTCTTCCTCTCCCTCCTCTCTCTTCTCTCTCTAGCTTTTTGGGAACATTCTAGAAGGTCCTAGGATCATCAAGGCTTTTTAATTAACCAATGGAATTTCCATTTCCGGCCTTAACAAAGTATGGACTTCCTATTCCATTTCAACAAAGACTGGTTGGTCTAGTGGTAAGGGTGGGGGTTTGGGGGGCAATGTCCAGGGTTCAAGTCCGTGGTATTCTTTCAAAAATTTTGTCCACCAAACTTGGGAGCTTTGAGGCCAAGGCCCGTCATATCTCCATCTCTCCTCTCTCTTCTGGGCTCCTATCTCTTCCCTCTCTCCTCTCTCTTCCCTTTTCTTTTGCTCTCTTTCCTCTCTTCTCTCCTCTTCCCTCTTCTCTTTTCTCTCTCTTTCTTTTCTCTCTCTTTTTCTATTTTCTCTCTCCCTCTCTTCCCTCTTTTGTCTCTTTCTCTCTTCTCTCTCCTCTCTCTTCCCTCATGTCCTCTTCTCTCTCTCTCTCTTTTCTCTTCTCTCTCTCTCAAGTGTCTCTCTCCTCTCTGTCTTCTCTCTCCTCTCCTCTCTCTTCTCTTCTCTCTCTTCTCTCTCCTCTCTTTTCTCTCTTTCCCTCTCCTCCTCTGTCCTCTTCTCTTTTCTCTCTCCTCTTTCTCTCCCTCTCTCTCTCCTATCTCTCTCTCCTCTCTCTGTTTCTCCCCCTCTCTATCTCCCTCCTCTCCTCTCTCTTCTCTCTCCTCCTCTCTATTTTGTCTCTCTCTCTCCTTGCTCTCTTTCTTCTGTTTTTCCTTTTTCTCTTCTCTCTCCTTCTCTCTCTCCTCTCTCTCATCTCTCAATGACATTCTTTCTCCCTTCAAAGTTTCTCTCTCTCTCTCTATCTCTCCCTCTTCCCTCTCTCTTCTCTCTCTCTCTCTCTCTCTCATCTCTCTTCTTTTTCCTCTCTTCTCTAAAAGTCATTCTATTTCTTTCTTCTCTCCCTCTCTCTTTCTCTTTTCTAGATCTCTTTCCTCTCTCTCTCTCCTCTCCCTCTCTCCTCTCTCTCATCTCTCTCCTCTCTCCTCCCTCCCTCTCTCTCCTATCTCTCTTCCTCGGAGCACCTTTTCTCCCCTCTCTCTATTTTCTATCTCTCTCCTCTCTCTCTCTCCTCTCTTCTCTATCTCCTCTTTCTCTCCTCTCTCTCTCTCTTCTCTCTCTCTTCTCTCTCCCTTCTCTATCTTTTCTATTTCTCTCTCCTCTCTCTCTCTCTTTCCCTCTATTTCTCTCCTCTCTCTTCCCTCTTTCTTCCCCTCTCTCTTCTCTCTCCTCCCTCCTATCTTTCTCTCTCCTCTCTCTAATATTTCTCTCTCTCTTCTCTCTCTCCTCTCCCTCCTCTCTCATTTTCTCTCTCCTCTCTCTTTTTTCTCTCTCTCTCTCCTTGCTCTCTTCCTCCTCTCTCTTCCATCCTTCTTCTCTCTCTTCTCTCTCCTCCCATGCTCCTTCTCTCTCTCTCTCCCTCTTTCTCTTCTCTCCCTATCTCCTCTCTCTCTCTATCTTTTCTTCTCTCCCTCTTTCCCTCTCTCTTCTCTCTCCCTCTCTTCTCTCTTTCTATCTCCTCTCTCTTTCCTCACTCTCTCCCCTCTCTTCTTCTTCCCTCTCTCTCTCCCTTCTCTCTCCTCTCTCTCTCTCCTCTCTTCTCTTTCTCTCCTCCCTCTCCTCTCTCTCTCTCCTCTCTCTCTTTCTTTTTCTTCTCCTCTCTCTCTCCTCTCTCTCTCTCTCTCTCTTCTCTCTCTCTCTTCTCCTCTTTTCTCTCTCTCCTCTCTCTCTCTCCTCTCTCTCCTCTCTCCCTATCTCCCTTCTCTCTCTCTCTCTATTCCTCTCTTCTCTCTCTCTTTTTATCTCCTTCTCTCTCCTCTCTCTCTCCCTCTCTCCCTCTCTCTCTCTCTCCTCTTTCTTCCCTCTCTCTGTCTCTCCTATCTCTCTCCTCTCTCTCTCTATTTCTCCTCTCTCTCTTCCTCTTCTCTCTCTCTCTCTCTCTATTTCTCTCCTCTCTTCTCTCTCTCTCTCTCCTCTCTCTCTCTCTCTCTCTCTCTCTCTCTCTCTCTCCTCTCTCTTCTTTCTCTCTCTCTCTCTCTCCTTTCTTCTCCTCTCTCTCTCTCTCTCTCTCTCCTCTCTCTGTTTCTCCCCTCTCTCTATCTCCCTCTCTCTCTATTCTCTCTCCTCTCTCTTTATCTTCTCTCTCTCGTCTCTCTCTCTCCTAATATTTTCTCTCCTCTTTTTCCTCTTCTCTCTCTCTTCTTCTCTCTCTCTTCTCTCTCCTCCCTCTCTCTCCCTTCTCTCTCTCTCCCTTTCTCTCTCCTCTCTATCTTTTTCTCTCTCTCCTCTCTCTCTTCTCTCCCTCTTCCCTCTCTCTTCTCTCTCCTCTCTCTCTCCTCTCTCCTCATTTTCTCTCTTCTTTCCCTTCCTCTCCCCTCTCTCTTCCCTCTTCCTTTCTCTCTTCTCTCTCCTCTCTCTCTCGGTCTCTCACTCATGTGCCCTTTCCCCTATCTCTCCCTTTCTTCTCTCTCCTCCTCTTCCCATCTCTCTCTTCTCTCTCCTCTCTCTTCTCTTCTCTCTCCCTCTCCAGTGTGTCTCTCTCCTCTCTCTCCTTCTCTCTCTCTCTCCCTCTCCTCTCTTCTCCCCTCTCTCCCTCTTTCTTCTCTCTCTTCTCTCCTGTCTCTCTCATTTCTTTCTCTCTCCTCTCTCTCTCTCCATCTCTAATCTCTCTCCTCTCTCTCTCTATCTCTTTCTCTATCTCCTATTTCTCTCCTCTCTCTCTCTTTTTCTCTCTGTCACATCTTTTCTCTCTCTTTTTTTCTTTCGTTCTCTCTTCTTCTTCTTCTTCTTCTTCTCCTCTTTCCTCTTTCTTCCCTCCTCTCTTCTCTCTCTTCTCTCTCCTCCCTCTTTCTCTTCTCTCTCCTCTCTCTTTCTTTCTCTCTCTCTTCTCTCTCTCCCTCTTCTGGTCTCTATTCTCTCTCCTCTCTCTTATTTCTCTCCCTCTCCAAACTTTCTCTCTCTTTTCCATTTCTTCTCTCTCCCTCCTCTCCCTCCTTCTCTCTTCTCTCTCCTCTCTCCCCTCTCCTCTCTCTCTTCTCTCTCTCTCTCTCGGACAAAATTTTCTCCTTTCTCTCTTGGGATCATCCTTCCCTCTCTTAATTCCCAAAGGAATTTCCATTGTCTCTTCTCTCTTCCATTCTCTTTCCTATTATTTCTCCATTTCGAACTTGGTCTCTCTCTTCTCTCTCCTTTGAGGCTCTTTCCTTCTGTTAAGTCCCATCTAAACCAAAAAATTTGTCCACCAAACTTGGGAGCTCTCTTCTTTCCACTCTCTCCCCTCTCCCATCCCTCTTCCCTTTCTCTCTTTCCCTCTCCTCTCTCTCTTCCCCCCTATGTTACTCCTCTCTCTCTTCTCCCTCTCTCTCTCTCCTCCCTCTTCCACCCTCTTTCTCTTTATACACCTCTCCTTCTCTATCTCTCTCTCTCTCTCTCTTCTCTTTGGACCCTCTCTCCTCTCTCCTCTCTCTCTCTATCCTCTCTCCTCTATCTCTTCTATCTCTCATCCTCCCTCTCCATTTCTCCCCCCTCTCTCTATCTCCTATCTCTCTCCATCAAGTTTATATCCACATGCCTTATTATTGATTCTCCTCTATCATCCATTTCTCTTTATTTCACCTCTCCATGCAAGTCCATACATCTCTCTGCTCTCCTGTCTCTCCTCCCTATTCTAAAGTGACACACATGCCCTACTATCAATTCTAAAGCATCATTCTCCCCTGATCTCTCTCTTTTCATTTCTCTCTCTCCTTAGCCCCCTATTCTATTACCAATTCCAAAGCATCACCCTCTCTCATATTCACACATACACCTATAAGGACCCATACCATCCTATCTGGGATCTTTCCCACATCTCCTTCTCTCCCTCTATTTCATTATCAATTCCTTCTATCTCTCTGAGGAGATTCTCTCTCCAAAGTTTTACCCTTATCTTTTATACACATGTATAGGAGCATCATCCATCTCTCATGCTTACATCCACTATCTATCTTCATTTGCAAAAGTTTCAAAAAACTTTTATTTTTTCTGAAACTTTCTATTCTTTCTTGGTGTTACTTCTCTGAGCATGGAACATTCTAGGACATTCCAAAAGATTCTAGAACATTGTAGAACATCCTAGAGCATCCTTGAGTTAATTAGCCCTCCCCTTAACTATATCTGAACTCATCATTTGTCTTAACAAATCAATGGTTGGTCTAGTGGTAAGGATGGAGGGCTTGGGGGCAATGACTCTATCTCGAATCCCAGACAAAACATAAAATTTTCTATCAAGAACATTTTCTCCTCTCATTGGCCTTCTAGAATGTTTCTCCCTATTTTATCAGAATCTCTCTCCTCTAGTTCTCCTCCTATTGGGGGCAATCTCTTGTTTCAAGAGATTCTAAACAAAAAAAATTTCTAGAAGCCTCTAGGAACTTTCTCTCTCTTTTCTATTGATCTCTCTCGTCTCTCCTCTCTCCTCTCTCTGGGGCATGGAAGGCAGGACTCCAGACTCCCTCTCTCACGGACTCACTCCTCGGACACTCTTTATTATATATATAATATAGGACTATCTCCTATTTCTCTCCTCTCTCTATTTCTTCTCTCTCCCTCTCTCTCTTTTCTATTTCTCTCTCTCCCTCTTCTCCTCCTCTCTCGGTCTCTCCTCTCTCCTCCTCTCTCTTCTCTCTCCTCTCTCTCCTCTCTCTTTCCCTCTTCTCTCTCTAGTTTCATTCTAGAACATTCCTCTCTCTTCCCTCTCTCTCATCTCTCTTCTCTCTTCTCTCTCCTCTCTCTTATTTCCCCTTTCTTTCTCTCTCCCCCCTCTCTCTTCTCTCTCCTCTCTCCTCTCTCCTCTCTTCTCTCTCCTCTCTCCTCTCTCCCTCTTCCCTCTCTCTCCTCCGTCCCTCTCTTTCTCTCATGCTCCCTTCTCTCTCTCTCATCTTTCTCTCTCCTCTCTGTTTCTCTTTCTCTCTCTCTCTCTCTTTTCTCCCTCTTCCCTCTCTCTTCTCTCTCTTCTCTCTCCTCATTGCTCTTCTCTCTCTCTCCTCCCCTCTCCTCTCTTCTCTTTTCCCTCTCCTCTCTTCTCTCTCCTCTCTCCTCTCTCTCTCTCTCTCTCCTCTCCCTCTCCTCGGAAGGGGCAATCTGGGAGGGATTATGAAAATAACAAGGCTCTCCTCTCTTCTCTCGAGACTAGACAAGAGGTTTGTGCGGAAATATATTCGGATCGAAGGGTTTTTGGATCACCTAAAAAAAGCTCGTCGAAATGATCTACCACTTTTCTGACTCTTTATAAGTATGTTATTGATTTATATCACCATCCCACTATCTCGAGACCGGGACTTGGCATAAGATCGGGCCTTGTGGTTCTCAGCAGAAGGGTTTCAGATGGAATTAATCGATTCTCAAATGGAAAGCAAAAAGATCTCAGGGGCTTTGTCCGAGCATCTAAAGTGGGCTGGTCCGATGATTTGGCCCTATTTTCTCTCTCTCTTTTACAAAGGTGATGGAACATGGATTTCCTTTAGAATCTCTCCTCTCTCCTCGTCAGTTCACAAAGGAGGATCTCTCAATGATGTAAGCAATTATAGAACCATTTTGGTTAGTAGTCTCATGCCAAAACTCCCTTGCATCTATTTTGGAAACTAAAATCAGCTCATGGGCGAGGTTTAATGGTAATTTCGGAATCTCCTATTTCTGGTTTCCTCTCGCAAAGAAGGTCTACCTTAGACCTCTCTCTAGTGCCGAAAACAATATTTGATATAGTGAAAGGCAAAAGAAGAAACCTCTATATGTGGCTTTGTGCTTTTTAAAAGGCCTTTGACAAAGTGCCAAGATCATCAATTATGGGAGAGAATGGATAAGATCAAGGCCCTTGCCTCAACTCAAAGAACTTCGGTTTATTTCCGTATGAAAAATGTTGATACAATTGTCTTTAAAGCTATCTCTACAAACACCGATTATATATCTAGTAACATTGGTAAACCAAACAAATTTTGTCCCATGTCTCCAACCTTGGGATTATTGATGAGTTTGGAGGCTGAGGCGGTGCAAATTGCCTGGTGGTATTTTGCTACATGACTTCCTAGTCGATTTGCTTATATATGTAGATGTGGTCATCTTTCGCTCCTCTGAGTGTATGCAAAAGCCATTTAGATGGCTGGGCTCATTTTGTGGGACTAGAAAGGGCAAGTGAACTTGGAAAACTAGCATCATGAGGGGCACTCAGCGGAAAGCACATTTAGATATAAAATCATTTGGTAAGCACTTGTGATTCTTATAAGTATTTGGGGCTGATTTTTCATCTAGAAATCCTTTCGGTGGAATACTTGCATTGCTCATAGAGTGGATGGGAGCCATAAGGCTCTTTATGCCATCAAAAGTCTGTAGGAGGGCACATTTATGGTCATGGACACTTAAGAAAAGATCCTTTGAATCTTTGGTGCTAAGTGTTGCATTGTATGGTAGTGAGATGCGGGGCCCGATGTATCACACAAGGTTTTATAGGATGATCTTGAGCGATTTTGAAAAAGTTTATCTCTTCTCGGTTGGGGTTAAGGCTCAAGCGTCATATCCGGTGATGCTAGCGGTCTCTCTCTCTTACCATTGGAGGAGAAGCCATGGTAAGGTGCATCTCTTTCTGAATAAAGTGATACATATGGATGATACTAGGCTTCCACATAAGGCTTTTTGGCAGCAAAAACAAAGGATGGTTTAGGGATATTTACTAGTTGGCTAGGAAGATGGGATATTCATTGGGAAGAGGCAATCTCAAAGGGTAAGAATCGAGGCGGTGGGTTTTGATAAGTTTCAAAAAAAATATGTGGGCACAACCAAAGGCGAAGATGATTCTTTATAGACAAAATATGAATCTAGGCTGGAAATGGCTCAATATTTGGCGGATAACATCTCTATAAAGAAGAGGCATGCAATTGGTAGGATTCTCTTTTAGTTCTCATCATTTGGGTGTGGAAACGGGTAGATGGGGGCATATAATTCCTCGGTCGGAAAGATATTGTAAGGTGTGTGGTGAGAGATCAAGTAGAAGACGAAGAACACACGCTACTTAGGGTGAAGCTTACTACTCACCGGGTTCAACATGATATTCTTCTTTGAGGATCTTCAAACTTTCTTCTCCATGAAAGGGGAGAAAATTGGTGCCTATTTTTGGATCTTTTACAACTTAGGAGAGATTTGTTTAAAAGGTTGAATAGTCTTCTTGAAGAAGAAGATATTTTGAGTCGGTTTGAGCAAGATGAGGACTCGAGACTCATTTTGCTCTTTTCGATCTATCTAAATATGGGATGTCTTTTAGGCCTTTTAGGCCTCCCTTTAATACACTTTCTTTCTTTCTTTCTCTCTCTCCCTCTATCCTCTTCTCTCTGCTCTCCTATCTCTTCTCCTCTCTCTATTTCTCCCTCTCTCTGTCTCCTCTCTCCTCTCTCTCCTCTCTCTCTCCTATCATCTCCTCTCTCTCTCTCCCTATCTCTCTCCTCTCTTCTCTCTCTCTCTCTCTCCTCCTCCTCTCTCCTCTCTCCTCTCTCCTCCTATCTCTCTCCTCTCTCTCTATTTCTCCTCCTATCTATCTCCTATCTCTCTCCTCTCTCTACATCTCCTATTTCTCTATCTCTTGTTTCTCTTGCTCTCTCTCTATTTCTCCTCTCTCTCTCTACCTTTCTCTCTCTTTTCTATTTCTCTCTCTCCGTCTTCTCCCTCCTCTCTCTTCTCTCTCCTCTCTTCCTCTCTCTCTTCTCTCTCCAGCTTTTTTTTAGAACATCCTAGAAGGTTATAGGATCATCGGGGGGAGGGAGAGGTTGAATGTTTACCCATGAGCATTTGCAACCCCATCACACTTACTACCAATTCCAAGTAGCACCTCCGGGAATATTCTATTTTTAGCATTTGCAAGGTTTCAATAAACTTTCTACTTTTAGACTGAGGTGCTTCTAGAGCATAGGTGGTTGCCCTATAGCATTTGGAACACTCTATAACATTCTATTTTGAGTTTTTGCAGAGTTTTAACAAAGTTTTCTGTTCTTGACTCTGCTACTGTTTTTAGACTGGGATGCTTACCCTAGAGCATCTGAAACATTCTAGGACATTCTATTTGAGTTTTTACAAAGTTTAAGCAAACTTTCTATTCTTAGACTGAAACTTTCTATTTTTAGACCTGAGGGTGCTTACCTTTGAGCATTTGCAACATTCTAGAACATTCTATTTTGAGCATTTGCAAAGTTTCAATAAACTTTCTATTTTTGTATTGAGGTGCTTACCCATCAGCATCTGCAACATTCCATAACATTCTATGTTGAGCATTTGCAAAGTTTCAAAAAACTTTCTATTTTTAGACTGAAACTTTCTATTTCTAGACTGAGGTGCTTGCCCATGAGCATCTGGAACATTCCAGAACATTCTACTTTGAACATTTGCAAAGTTTCAAAAACCTTCTATTTTTATCGTGAAACTTTCTATTTTTATTTGAGGTGCTTACCCATGAGCACCTGGAACATTCCACAACATTCTATTTTGAGCATTTGCAAAGTTTCAAAAAAACTTCTATTTTTAGACTGAGACTTTCTATTTTTAGATTGAGACTTTCTATTTTTAGACTGAGGTGCTTACTCATGAGCATCTGGAACATTCTAGGACATTCCAAGAGGTTCTAGAACATTCTAGAACATCCTAGAGTATCCTTGAATTAATTAAGCCCCAGCCTTAACTAAGCATGGACTTCCTATTATTTTAAGAAAAGACTGGTTGGTCTAGTGGTAAGGGTGGTGAATAGGTATAGCCTGTTAAATACATTAGATAGATATACCAACTAACAATAAAAGGGGGGACCATATGAAGAATAGCAAGGTGAGAATGAAACATCCGACCCACATAGATAAAGTGTCATATAGAAAGCGTGCCCTTAGTTTCAACCAAAGCGGTCTTAAGAAACTCACATGTCAATACTTACAAAAAAAAAAACTAGCAAAAGGCCTTGGATGCCATAGAAAATAAAAAGGTAAATAAAGGAAAAGTAAGAACTATTTCAAAAAGTACAAATAGCATATGATGTTTTGAATATTTTTAGATGATGCCCCCGCATTTAAGGTACCAGTATTTTCTAGTTTTTTTTACAGGCGAAGTAGGAGGTTGTTGCCCCCCTTTGGTGGTGTTGTAAAGGTTTATGTAATGTTTTTCAATTTCATTTGCTTTTTTTAGGAGATTGATGTTGAAGTTTTTTGCTTATAGTTTGTGCTTGTCCACATAGCAAACTAGCCGACATTGGCAAGGGTACAATTTATGGCCTTGGACCATATGGTTGTCCAGGAACTGTGACAGTCCATTAAGACACCTGCATGCTTACTAAGTGATCAGATCGCAAGTAAATTTTTTGTAAGCCATCTAATATCGTCCATACTGTTGGAATTATTACTAGATATAAACAAATGCAATGGTTGGTTCTGTTCTGCTGAAAACAATAATAGAGAATACATTTATGTTCCTTTGTGTGCATAGGGATGAAAAATTATACAATTGAAGCAGCAATAGCATTTTCAGAAGCAAATTTTTTGCAAGCCATCTAGTATCATCCATAGTATTGGAATTGTTACTAGATATAAACAAATGCAATGGTTGGTTACGTTTACTGGCGAAAACAAAAATAGAGGGATCTGGTCATGTTCCTTTGTGTGTGCATAGGGTGAAAGATTATACAATTGAGGCGACACTAGCATTTTCAGTAATTACCTACCATGAGAAATATTTGTAGGCTTGGTTGTCATATCACCTTGGTTGTCATATCTTTTGATAATAAAATCTAATCAAGAAAGATGGAATCTCAGCAGTACTAACTGCTAGAAGAAAATAAAAGCGAAATGGGCCCGCGTTCCCTTCGAGTGCATAGAAACGTTTCCCTTTCCGGACTCCCGTTAAAAGCGGGCGCCTAAATCACAGAGACTTTCTTTGATCTTGTATGCATGTTTTTCTGTTTTGCCTTAAACAAGAAATACAACGTTCTTTTTCTTTTTCCTCTTCCTACATATTGCAATGCTCTATTGTATCACACAAAATGATAGGTTAAAGTTCTCAATGTAAAGCTTGAACTTAGAGCATTGTCGGATCAATTAAGAGAAAACATGATCTTGAATTCTAACTGCATTGGAATTTATAACTCCAAATGCCCCGGAAAGTAATAGAATTAAGGATAAAGATTTTCCCAAAGATTGCCCTCAACACTTGCTATTGATATTAAACTCCAGATACAATGGGATAAGCAAGGTTATAGCTTTAAATAGGGTCACTTCAAATCTACCACTTTGAAATTGAGCCGAGATCGTTATTATTTACTATGTCCTAGAAGCCAACAGTTATGATGCACACGTGTTGTGCAAGAATCTAATTTCTGGAAGGAGTTAGATTCCGTTTGTTGGTTGATGAAGAGGTTTACAGCACTTTTAATAAGCAGCAAAACCTGGCAGGAATAATGTCGTGAGTGCAAGCTATAACCTCAGCGAACTCCTTGTTAGCAGCAAACTAACTGAAGGGCTAATTGTCAATATTGCACTGTTGCAAGAAAGGGTGATTATACTTTACATATGTGGTCCAGTAGTTTTTATACTTGGCCATACCTATGTTTAGCCACGGCTTCATGTTACATTGTAGTGGATCACATCAGCACGTTCTATGTCTCTCCATTGAACATCTGCATTGTATCCCAACCCTAGCACACGCCAATGTTTTGGCAAAGCAAAGGTCATGTTGTAGAATGTGATTAGTCCAGGAGGCAATGTTCCCAAATTCCACAAGGTTCTATCTTCATTCTGATTATCCAGCAATCCGTAGTTAGTACAGTTAAAAATGAAAAAAAAATCATGTTTTGCCATTTATGGTATATTCCAGTGATATCCTATTTCTTCCATTCCTCCAGATCAAGATCAAAAACCTTCATTCCATAAGCCCAACCATAAGCATTGGGATCAAAGTTACTTGAGATAAGTGGGTTTGAGAAATTCAAGTATTTGTCAAAACGATGGAAACTGAGTCCACATGTCTCAACAACACCATTTACCACATGTCTCAACAGCACCATTTAACTTACGTCTTAGGTCAATATTCCAAAGAGGACCGAGATCTTTCTGAACAGCAATGTCATCGTCAAGAAAAACAATCTTATCAAGCTTTGGATATATTTGAGGTAGGTAATACCGAAGATTGATAAATATTTTGGATTCCTGTACTTAAGTGTAGCTGACCCAGATGCAACATTTGCTGGGCTGTTTGATTTGAAATAATACTCCTTCATAGAGGCAGATTCCAGCTGCCACAAAACTGGGCAATATGAAGAATTGAGCCATGTAAAGCCATCCACATTCTAGACCTCAATGGTTGCATTGCCAGGGGGATTGGCAAGAAACCACATCTTCATAGCTCCATAATACAAGTTTGGATTCTCCAACCTTTCCTTGAAAGAAGAAAATTTGCGCCTTTTTGTTGGAAGCAAAAAGTATTCCACTGTTAACCTCATGGACAGACAGTGGAGCCCCTTTGGAACAGTCTTTGCAGCAAGCTGACTGAGAGGAACACTCTGTTTCTTTAGCAATCGAGATTCAAGTTTTGTAACATACAACTTTGCCCGGAGTTTCTTCACTATGACAGCACAATCATAATGCAGGTCCTTTGCTTTATCAACGAGCTGGTGTGTAGATCTTATTCTTTCACGCACACTAGATAAAGAAGATCGTTATTACGTCAAAAGCCTTCGCAACAATGCATGCAAAACAGATGAAAGAAGAACTTCCTTAGGTAGCAGCTCAGTGTCAACTTCTGCTTCAGCCAACATTTCCTGTATTTCTCTATTACGTGTCGTGGGTTCTTGAAACAGTAAAGTGCTATTCTGTGCTTGGCTCTTGAAGCATATGCCTTTCCCATAATGAGTTGATCCCGCAGAATTCTTATTAGGGCATCTGGGCTATCACTCTTTCTAGCCACCTTTCCACCTTTCCGTCTAGTTGTGCCAGCTTTATATTCTTCATTTTGCATCTTCTTTTAAATATACAGTATACTTAGCACGAATCCATATGGTAGAACAATTTTAGGTGATCATACCTTGCCTGGAAACCCCATATAAAGTACCATAGTCATTTGTTACTGCAAGGATAACAGAGTGTCAAGAAAACAGAATATTTAGCAGCGAGCAATATTAGATCAAGGACTTACCTGTTTCTGCAGCATCTTAAAACCAAACTCTAGGGGGATTTTTGAAACCAAGCTCTACTCCAGATTCATGCATAAAATATAGAAGAGCTGCAAATATATTTTTAGCGTCCGACAAATATAAGATACATGTTGTTAGTTGATCAGCTTTGTGCAACATTTTGGTAATGAGATTGAAAAAAATGGGCATTCTCCAAGTTTTCGCACAACAAAGAAATGGAAGGAAGACAAGCTATAGGTTCCTAAAATATGTTGCGTCGACTTAGTTGCTGCTTTTGCCTTGATCCCTGCTTATGTTTTCAGTGTGTGATGCAATAGCATAAGCCTTGATGGCCCATCTTGTACAGGAGAGCATCCATATAACACTCAAGCAAATAGCAGGCAGAAAAGGTGTGCAAGTATTTCACCAAGATAAACAATAAGCAAATACTGGATGTAGAGCCATAATAATGGCCTAGAGGGCTCTGATATCCAGCGCTCTGAAACCAGATTCTTCATGCTTAAAATAGAAGAAAAGCAAATGTTTGCAGGAAAAGATACTTCATGCAAGTGGAAAAGCAGGATGCATAGCAATAATGGCATAATACCAAATATGTTTCGATCTCTTGGGACATGGAGGATATTTTAGAGAAGCAGTTAATTTCCTTCAGGCTATACAATTCGACAGCTCTGATTGATGCATGTAAAATCCATGGGAACATATGGCAACACAAAAGAGAAGAATCTTACACAGAAGTTTTCAGTAATGGGTTTCATTAGGTCTTAAAATGACATTATGAAGGACCAAACGAATAAAAATCTGGACCAGATCTTATATCATTTGGGGTTGATCTACGAAAAATTAGGATGCTTGAGAAGCCCTATTAGTACTCCCATTAGTCTCAAACTCACCAACGTTTACCAGCAGGCCAGGAACCAGAATGATGTCTTCATCTGAAAAGTAGGGGAAGGGTCTGTGTGAAGCTGGAAAATGGACAATACCTTTTCCTTTCTTCCCATGTGCCAGGTGAATCATGAGATTCAGATACTTATAAAACAGTCGACTGACCTGCCAAAGGTTTTGTTGCACCGAGTCATAAATCTTTGTTTGAATGAGCAGCAACATTTAAGAAATAGATTTCCAATTCCACAATAGATGCTTGAGAAACCTGAGCATTGATTTTCAGGCTGAGGCACTTCTTGAGAATCCTCCGTATGCTTACAATCACATTTTGCTTCTTGCCCTTTCAAATAAATACTGAGCCAAGAAAAGGAGTTTTAGTCTGAGGAGTACATGCAAAACACTGTATCTGGAAGATTCTCAAATTTCCAGAAATGTAGAATTGGAAAAAGACATACCTCTGAAAACTTCTGATTAAACTTTATAGAACTGCTTGTTTTGCATCTGCATGTGAGCATACATGGAATTTAGCCTACTAAATCAATAAAGAAGCAAAATAAGAAGCACATGTAAAATCTCGAATTGGGCTACCTAGTTTGAGCTCGAATAGCTTGGGCTCATCCACTCCTTCAACAACGTCCATATTCTCCATTGTGCTCATATTATGTTCATACGCCTAGCTACTACCACTAGTATTTTGTAAGGCTGCCAAAACCGACACAGCTAAAATCGGCACAGCAAAGTGTTGCATGTCCTCTATTCTTTGCCATGTTCTTTGCCATGGTCGGAACTTGGGATCATCTCTCAAAGGCAATAGGTCAACAATATTCATTATCTGAGCTTAGCGGCAAGAGAAATTCATAAAATGACACAGTCAAAATGGGCACAGCAAAGGGTCTATCGGATTACATTTCCGCACAGTTCCTTCATGGAATGAGCTTACAAAAGTGCCACATACTTCAGCTTACGAAATGAATTTACAAAAAGTGCCACATACTTCAGCTTATGAAATGAATCAAAGAGACATTTTAAACCATAAAATGGATGCGATGCTCTGTCTGCCATAGCGGAAAGACAATTGCCCGGCATTATAAAGTGCAGACCCCATCCGTATCAGCTATTTGCTTAAGATGAAAAGCTGTCCCAACGCAGAATTAAAAATGTGAAAGAAGAAATCACTCAACGTCAAGAAAGCTTTGATTGGTAAAATATGTAAGTTGCGGGTTGAGCGAAAGAAGCAAAAGACGATCGATTTTCAGTCGTTGGACTACCGAAACCATGCAAAATAAAAAACAGAGGCTCGATGGAAAGAGGAAGTTATTTCACGATCTTCTCCATCTCCGTGCCATTTTACCCAATTTTCTAATTTTCTTGGCCATTGATTTGCAAAAAGAGGATCTAAAGGTGTAGGACATGCCACCTCAGATTTTGGTGAGGTGGAGGTGCTACGTAGACAGCCTAAAATTGCACGGAAGGCTGTAGGCTTGGTTAGGCTGGCGTGCTAAAAAAAAAAAAGATCGTATTTTGCAATTGCACCAAAACATGACAAACCATTGCTAAAAATCCAAATTTCGAGACACTATAAAAAATTATGCGATAACTTATAGCTTTTTAATAGCATTAATATTTGAGAGCTTTACCAAGGTCGTTCACTGTACTTCAAGTACAGAGATAAGACAAGGAAGCTCAATCATTGTAACATTGCTGAAACCAGAAGTAAAAATGAGCTTACGCCATTGATCTTCAGTCCTTTCAAGACCTTTTGTCATGTTTATCATTAACAGATCTAGCATAGCCTTTATTTTGCCTATCTGGGTAACACTTTCTTCTAGTTTCATCACAATATCTATTATGATTAGCTTTCCACCAGGTCGAAGTGCATTGCGGCAGTTGCTTAAGATTTGAATACACTCATTGTCTGTCCAATCATGAAGTATCCACTAAAACAAACACGAAAAGAGTTACAACAACGTGCAAAGGACTTCCAGATGTACATGTCTATAGGTTCAATACCTTGAGCATTATTGTATCAGCCTGAGGTATACTTTTAAACATATCTCCACTAATATATTCCACATCTGTAGCACACAAAAAGTGCAAATAGTTAGAACTTCCATATATGGGAATCGCTAAAAGAAAGAGTCGAGGTTATAACCTGGAAGTTTGGGTGCCCCATCAATAACATGGGGAAGATCAAAACTGATACCTTTTACATGAGGATACATGTTGACAATAGTAGAAACACATAGACCAATGTTACCTCCAACATCCACTAAAACTTTAACCCCTTCAAAACCATGGTAATATTGCAAAACAGACTTCATAAGAACTTTGCTATTAAGGGCCATAAGATCAGTGAAGCAGTTGTAGAAATGAGGGTTCTCTTTACCAAATTCAAAAAGCCCTTTACCGCCATGTGCAATCTCAAAACTGCAACCAGCACGGCCTTGGCTAATAACCTGGTCAAAATAGCGCCATGGTAAAACCCAGGAGGGATCGGTCACGATACGGGGGATAGGGGTAAGGCAATAATCATGGTTAGAACAAAGAAGTTTAGAAATGATGGTGAGATCAAAGGTGTTGGTAGAAAGGTTATGGAAGAAGACACCTTTAGTAGATAAGAAAATGAGCATTCTAGCAAGGTATTCAGGAGCTTGGGAAGTAGATGGTGGGGATGGGGATAAATGTAGGGCAATCTGAGGAGCTGTTAGGGGGCCAGCTTTGGAGATTATATCAGGGATGCCTAATTTTCTGACCGTTGCAACCAGCATTGGAGTGCTAACTTCAAGCATAATATGCATAAGTTGGTTGTAGCCTTCAAACAAATCTGCATCAACCACACTCTCTAAATTGTTCTCCATTGATGGCCATTGTGTGCTTGTTTGCTTGCTATATCTCTTCTTCTATTTCCACTACAACTTAGGAGAAGCATTGGACTATAATGCTCCTATTTAAAGGGTTTCCTCTTTATGTGTGCATTTGACTCCTTCACATGTATAGTTGTAAACACATGAGGAATGCTCTATGTGCTAAATTAATCATCTCACTCCTCCATGGAGATGGACATACTTTCAAATCATACAGAATCCCCAAAGGAATAGTAATAGAAGCAATTACTACTAGGCAAATTGATAAATCATCAAGATTGAAGTTGTTCAAAGCCATTATGACGACCATTGAAGCACTATTAATGACTATTGGGATTTTAAATTATTAAGATATTGACACGTAAGTTAACTCTTTCAGCTGAAATTTGGGACTATGTGCATGTCAACATAGAGAAGTGATTTAATTAATCTATTATAATAGAGCACTTCTCATGTTTTACAATGTGGACATGTGAAGAGTCATTGCTTCATAGGAAGCAGGCCTTGCATTAAAGTTTTAAAAAGAAGACAACCCCCTCCCCCACCCCCCAAAACAAAATGAATCAAGCATTAAATGAATCATTTTTTAAATGAATATAAGTTAAGACGCATGTTGCAATGAATATTAAATATTAAATCTACATTGAAGATGTGCAGACAATTTAAAATCTACATTGAAGATATGCATTAATTTCTAAAGAGGCTATTGGATATACTATTTTTTACCTATCCCATTATATTAGAATTTATAATTTTTTAAACGCGTTTGTTGATTACCATCCTGCTGTTTTTCAAATGTTTCCTCTCAACTGCTTTTTTAAACGTGTGTTGATTACCCTGTCCCAGCTACAATAGCATTTTATAATTTTTAAGCGTGTTTGTTTGATTACCTATCATCTTGTTTACAAATCTTCTCTCTCAGCACCTTTTTAAACGTGTTTGTTGATTATAGCACATTTTTTAAACTGTGTTTGTTGATTACACCTCCCATTTGAAGATAGCATTTATGATAGCATTTACCTGTCCATTTATGATAGCTAAGATCTTAGACTATATAAATTCGTATTTAAAGGGGGTCTCTCTTTAAGTGCATGTGACTCTTTCACGTGCCGGTTGTCACTCTGCCATTAAGATGGCGGGTTTGTCACTCCCGCCATTAGGATGC